>JBBPBX010005027.1:26403-73898 GCA_038048925.1 Garcialebias charrua
ATGAGATCCTCATTGCTAGGTTGGAGCAGTGGGTGGGCATCTCAGGATCAGCCCTAAACTGGTTCAGATCCTACCTCTCTGACAGGTCTTTTTGTGTGTCCATCAATGATTTTACTTCTGCAGTGGCGGCTCTTAAATGGGGGGTTCCGCAGGGGTCCATCCTGGGTCCTCTCTTGTTCTCCTTATACCTGCTGCCACTCGGTGCTATTTTCCGGAAACACAATATACCTTTCCACTTCTACGCTGATGACTGTCAAATCTACTTCCCCCTAAGACAAAATGGTACAGGCTCTATTCAACCTCTGCTCGACTGCCTGGCTGACATCAGGGACTGGATGGCTTTAAATTTCTTAAGCTTCAATGATAAGAAGTCTGAAGCCATATTGTTCCTTCCCAATGACACAACCTCAAACCACTGCATTGACCTGTCTGCTCTACCCCTGTCCGAAAAACAAAAAGTCAAAAATCTGGGAGTGATAATGGATCCTTCCATGAAACTCAACAGTCATGTAAACATGATCGTCAAATCCTGTTTTTTCCAGCTGAGGCGTCTGTCTAAGCTGAAGCCCATATTATCCAAAAAGCACCTGGAGACAGTGATTCACGCATTCATTACATCTAGGCTTGATTACTGCAATTCACTTCTGTTTGGCGTCAGTCAAGCCACCATTGCACGATTACAACTGGTTCAGAACGCAGCTGCCCGATTTTTAACCAGCACACGCAAAAGAGAGCACATTACACCAGTCTTGGCCTCCCTTCACTGGCTACCGGTTCATCTTCGAATCCAATTCAAAATTCTCATGTATGTCTACAAATCGCTGAACAGTCTCGCCCCCGCCTATCTCTCGGATCTGATACACCCATATGTCCCTCCACGTGCTTTGAGGTCAGAGGATCAGGTACTCTTAATAGTTCCAGAAACTCGCCTTAAGCGCAGGGGTGACAGGGCGTTCTCTGTAGCAGGCCCAAGACTCTGGAACGAGTTACCGCTGCTCATCAAACAGGCCCCCTCCCTCTCGGTTTTCAAATCCCGGTTAAAAACTCACTACTACTCCATTGCTTTCAATGCCAGCTGATTTGTATTGGATCGTTTGATTTATGATCTGCAATGTTTTTATGTTTTTCGTGTTGTACTTCATTGTATGTGTTGCCTGTTGCGTGTTTGTTTGTCCAGCACTTTGGTGTGGACTTGTTCCTGTTTAAAGTGCTTTATAAATAAAATGGTATGGTATGGTATGGTATATCATTATTACCACAATTTTCAAAGATCTTGGAGAATTTGTTTATCATCAGAATGGATTTATTTGTCGAAAAACATAATATTTTAGCCAGTAATCAATATGGGTTTAGAGCAGGCAATTCCACATCCATGGCTTTAATGGAATTAACAGAATTAATAACTACTGCTGTTGATCAAAAACAATGTGGTGTGGGTGTATTTGTTGATTTAAAAAAGCCTTTGACACGGTTGATCATACTATTCTCCTTGATAAGTTACAAAGATATGGTATTAGAGGTGTTGCGTTAAAATGGGTGCATAGTTATTTGAATGCTAGGAAACAATTTGTATTGATGAATGAGGTGAGTTCAGAACTCAGCACCATCTCATGTGGAGTTCCTCAAGGATCGATATTGGGACCTAAATTATTTCTATTATATATAAATGATTTGGTAAAGGTCTCTGGACTTATTAAGTGTATTCTTTTTGCTGACGACACTACATTTTTTGATGTTGGTAATGATATCGAACAGACTTTGAAATTAATGATGACTGAACTCGTTAAAATTAAAAATTGGTTCAAAATTAATAAATTGACGTTAAATTTAGATAAAACAAGTTATATGATATTTAGTAACAAAAACAAATCAATTGATGTTCCGTTTCAAATTGAAGACTCGGTGATCCATAGAGTTCACGAAGTGAGGTTCTTGGGTGTCATCATTGATGATAAATTGTCGTGGAAACAGCATATAAGTTTTGTTAAAGCGAAATTATCTAAGTCTATTGCTATATTTTACAGAGTCAGAGATTTTTTTGAATGATAAGGCATTGTTTTTGTTGTATAACACATTCATTGTTCCACATTTAATTTATTGTGTTAGCATTTGGGGAAAGGCGTGTAAATCAATTACAATGCCTATTTTTATTTTACAGAAAAGAGTTATTAGACTTATTACAAGAAAGCAATACAATCATCCATCAAATGTATTATTTTGTCAGACGAAACTGTTGAAGTTCTACGATTTAGTCAATTATAATATTTTGTTAGTTATGTATAAAGCACAGAATTATACTCTGCCTTTAAATATTCAGAGCTATTTTGTTAAAAGAACGAGTTGTTATTATCTCAAGGGGAAAGATATATTTGTAAAGCCCTCTAATTCCTCCATACATTTATTTTCTTTTTTCTTTTTATTTGTTGTATAGGATATTATTTTTCCTCTCATTTTCCGGCATTTCTAATTGCGTATTTTAACAAACTCCTCGTAGGGATTTTGAAGGATTGCCTTCAAACTTGGTTAATATGCCCTTAACCCATTGGACAGTAAAAATTATCAAAAGCTTGCGTTTTCCTTTATCTTAAAGGGGCGTGGCCAGGCCTCAAATTTGCACTTCACGTCATAAATTTCAAAACGCTATAACTTTTACATTGAAAGATCAAAATGCACCAAACTTGGCATGAGTCATCCCTGTTGGATGCCCGACGATCCTTTGTGTCATGTTGTGATGCCATCGAAGCCCCGCCCCCTCAGAACAGGAACTCACTTTTTAAACTTGTAATGCTCTCTCTATGACACCCTTGAACTATTCAGGATGATCCTATGTTAGAAGACATATAATAAGTCGATCTGACTTACTTTAAATTAGAAACGCTGGATATGGGCGTGGTGGTGTGACGATCTCAGATGTGACGTAGTCGCCATACGTTTGGATCTAAATTCCATAAATTTGAACCGAGATGCACCAAAATCACTACGATTGATCATTATCCACCACTTCAACAGGCATCTGTAATAAGTGGCCAATACCCTCCACACTGCCCCCTATTACTACAGTTATATCTCACTGATACATCATCTGATCTGGACGAGATTTAGTGTGCTTCATCACTGAGCACTTCTACACACATTTATATTGTGGTTTAACATATGGCTCCAGTGCGCCCCCTACATTATTCAAACTGTTATATCTCAGTGATAGATCATCTGATCTGTTCCAGATTTATTGTGCATCATCTGTTAGCACTTCTACACACATTGGTGTTGTTGTTTAAAATTTCACCCCAGTGCACCCCTACATTATTCTAACACTTACAGATCAGTGAGATATCATCCAATATGCTCCGCATTTATTGTACGTCATCAGTGAGCACTTTACACACATTTCTATTGTTATTTCACTTTTGACTCCAGTGCACCCCTTATATACATACTTCAAACTGTTATATGTCAATGATAGACCATCCAATCTGTTCCAGATTTATTGTGCATCATCTGTGGGCACTTCTAAACACATTGATATAGGTACATAACATTTGACTCCATTGCACCCCCTAGATTACTCTAACAGTTACATATCGGTGATACATCAAACTATCTGCACCAGATTTATTGTGCTTCATCAGTGAGCACTTTTATACACATTGGTATTGTGGTTGAAAATTTTACTCCAGTACGCCCCCTATCTCAGTGATACATAAGCCCATCTGCACCAGATTTTTTGTACTAGATCAATGAGCACTTTGAGACAAATTGGTATTGTGGATCCATGACATCACTTAAGCCCCGCCCACTCGCACAAGCAACTCACCATTATTGGGTGACTCTTCCAGCTTTGTCCTGTGTAACATATAAGACTGACACCGTGTTCGCTAACTGTTGATTACCACAAATGACATGTTGAAAAGCCTAATGGAGGTGCTTATCAAACATCCATCCATCCATCCATCTTCTTCCGCTTATCCGGGGTCGGGTCGCGGGGGTAGCAGCCTAAGTAGGGAGGCCCAGACTTCCCTCTCCCCAGCCACTTGGAGCAGCTCCTCCGGGGGAATCCCAAGGCGTTCCCAGGCCAGCCGAGAAACATAGTCCCTCCAGCGCGTCCTGGGTCTTCCTCTGGGTCTCCTCCCGGTGGGACGTGCCCGGAACACCTCACCAGGGAGGCGTCCAGGAGGCATCCTAACCAGATGCCCGAGCCACCTCAACTGGCTCCTCTCGATGTGGAGAAGCAGCGGCTCTACTCCGAGTCCCTCCCGGATGACTGAGCTTCTCACCCTATCTCTAAGGGAGAGTCCAGCCACCCTGCGGAGAAAACTCATTTCAGCCGCTTGTATCCGAGATCTTGTTCTTTCGGTCATAACCCAAAGCTCATGACCATAGATGAGGGTGGGAACGTAGATCGATCGGTAAATTGAGAGCTTTGCCTTTTGACTCAGCTCTCTCTTCACCACGACAGACCGGTACAGCGCCCGCTTCACTGCGGACGCTGCACCTATCCGCCTATCGATCTCACGCTCCAGTTTTCCCTCATTCGTGAACAAGATCCCGAGATACTTAAACTCCTCCACTTGGGGCAGGACCTCCTCCCCGACCCGGAGAGGGCATGCTACCCTTTTCCGGCTCAAGACCATGGCCTCGGATTTGGAGGAACTGATCCTCATCCCGGCCGCATCACACTCGGCTGCAAACCGCTCCAGTGAAAGTTGTAAATCACGAACTGATGAAGCCAGTAGGACCACATCATCTGCAAAAAACAGAGAAGCGATTCTAAGGTCACCAAAACGGATCCTCTCAACACCTTGGCTGCGCCTAGAAATTCTGTCCATAAAAGTTATGAACAGAATCGGTGACAAAGGGCAACCTTGGCGGAGTCCAACTCTCACCGGAAACGAGCCTGACTTACTGCCGGCAATGCGGACCAAGCTCTGACACCGGTCGTACAGGGACCTAACAGCCCTTATCAAAGGGCCTGGTACCCCATACTCCCGGAGTACCCCCCACAGAACCCCCCGAGGGACGCGGTCGAATGCCTTCTCCAAGTCCACAAAGCACATGTAAACTGGTTGGGCAAACTCCCACGCACCCTCCAGGACCCTGCTGAGGGTGTAGAGCTGGTCCAGTGTTCCACGACCAGGACGAAAACCACACTGCTCCTCCTGAATCCGAGGTTCGACTATCCGACGGACCCTCCTCTCCAGAACCCCTGAATAGACCTTACCAGGGAGGCTTAAGAGTGTGATCCCCCTATAGTTGGAACACACCCTACGGTCCCCCTTTTTAAATAGGGGAACCACCACCCCAGTCTGCCAATCCAAGGGAACTGCCCCCGATGTCCACGCGATATTGCAGAGTCGCGTAAGCCAACACAACCCTACAACATCCAGGGCTTATCAAACATTTGCCACAAAAAAGGAAATCCAAAAAACTCCTGTCTAGAAAGTCGCATTTCAGCCAAACTTGGAAGGTTTGCAGCTGGACTTATACTGATATGGGCAGAGTACCCACTCTGGTGGGCGCGTGCGGGAACATAATCGGAGCATTCACCATTGCAACCGGGAGGCATTGCTGGAGCTCCTGAGTTCACAGGTGATTTAGAAGATTTGGCAAATGCGCACCCTGGCGAACAGGTGCGGGATAGGCACGAGAGCGTTTGAGATAGTGACCGGTCGGATAAGCTGGAGCTCCTGCGGTTGCCACAATAATGCCGGAGCGGCACTTTGCTGCGAGGGCCTCAATGGTGCTTGCAGCTTTAATTTTTTTATATTATTATTCCTTTCCCTTTTTTAACATCTTCAATGTAAAATCGTAAGTGGTTCCAGTGTGTAGGCAGTGCTCGAGCACCCCCTACTGACGAGCCACCACTGCAAGAGATACACTTGCTTGTGCTCCCTAGTGGCTAGTTTTTAGATGTTTCAGATCTTAAGCGTGTTAGTAGCTTACAGTCACACACAACACATCCTTCATGTTTATCTGGACTTGCACTCTCATTCTCTGTAATAGTGTTCAGAATCTGACAGGAACACAGAAAACAACAGCACAGGTTCAGGCCAGGGATCTCCTACAAAATTTTCTGAATGTTTAAATATTTTCCCAGCACAAAATTACTCCAACACACAGAGCTCGAACTGAAAACAGAAACTAACTTATGTTATACCTTTGTATTATATATAAGCAGGCCATGAGTAAAAAAAAATATGGGTGAAATTAAATTCTTAGGTGCATTCAGGGCCTTCCATAAACACCTCAAAGGTCCTGACAGTTCGTTACCTCACCTGTCTAGTTCTCATCTAGGTTGTAACAGTTGGTTTCCATGGTAACTTGGTTCAGATCTATTTAAATCTGTCTTTTAAAAGAGAATGGATTGGAAATAACCCTGACCTCACCCTATTGATTTCCAGTTAGTAAAGACCACAACCACAAAAAAGATTTACACAATCCTTTCACCCAGGAATCACACCTCTTGTGGTTTAAATGTGACTTTTTGAGTATTAGAGGTGCAGAAATTGTGTCGTTCATTCACCTTTTTATTGATCCATTTATTATTTAGAGAAAACCATTTAAGCAAGAGCATCAGAACTCAAACATTTACGTGGCACTTGAATTCATTCTTGTGTGACTTGAGAAGAACACCTCAGCATGATTTATGTCCTGAGCAGCATTTTCTTGCATTACAAATAGCAAGACTTCCAGTTTCTCTTCTGCTGCTTCTGTATTTTCTAACATGACATGAATCCCCCGGTGGCCCTGGGAATCAGACAAGCCAGGTGCAACACTAATATCCTCCCAGTATCCAAACAGTTCCTTTAAAAATAACTGGCACACGGGGGCCCATAAATTAGAAGTGAGCGCTGCTCAAGATGTCTGGCTTCCTAAAAGACCATACCCAGAGCAATAAACTTTGACATTGCTGCTTGAAAAATGTCTGCCCTTTTTCATTGTCAAGTATTACAAATTGATTAAATGAGTTCATTGATGTTCCCTGGTCATTATCTCTTCAGTGGCACTTTGTTTTACAGACAGTAGGAAAAGGGACAGAGCAGATTAGAGGCACCAGGCACAGTTTATCAAACAAAATCTAATATCATCCATAAAAGAGGAATCTGGAAATCAATACTTCATTACTAAATTGTTAGTGGGGATGAAGAGTAATTGTGTGAGTTCAGAGATGTGTCTCAGCGGCCGGGGCATAGGAAGTTCAATGTCACCCGGGAAGTGATAAGTAAAGGCACTGATGGGAAGAAACATTTCTAGAACGGGTGGGATGCAGCAGGAGGGCAGTGGCCTGAGCACAGAATAGACAATATACACTAGTTTGCCATTGATTGGCTCGACTATAAAGGCAGAAGGGTTTGAGGAGCAAAAGAGAGGAAGAGAAGAAAAAATAAAGAATAGTTTGCTTGAGCCCCATTGTCTGAGTTGAACCTTGTCACCATTTTTTGTGCATCACATAATGTCTTCTTCTAATCAATTGTGCAATACATTTGCATTTTGACAAAACTATTCCTCTGGAAAAATGGCAGAGCGCTTGATGACATGGCTATTACCGTTAGCCGAAGGTTTGTCTTTAAAATGTCTTTGTGTTAATGAACCACATGAAGAAACTTTGATGAAAGATCAGAGCCATAATAAGATATTCTGCAGTGTTTATGGCAGGGCTATTCAAGTGGCGGTCCATGGGCCATTTTTGGCCCACCAGTGATTTCAATCCAGCCCACCGATGACTTCATTAAAAATAAATAAAAAAAATATATTTTTGGGGTGGGGGTGGTGGTGCTGCAGTTATGTAATGTCCCAAGTATTTCACCTTCTCGCTGACTTGGAGGATGCTGCTAGCTAGACAGAGTGAAGTTGGGGAAAGATAGTTTAGTGTCCTCTTTGCTCCTGACAGTCATGATGTTAGTCTTTTTTGCATTTTATTTAATATCAAAGTCCAACCCATGCTGAGAGCAAACCCTTAAAAGTTGCTGCAGACCATTACTATATGGACATGGACTAAAGAATACAAGATCATCAGCATACATCAGGTGGTTGATGGTTCTATTGTCAACCTGACAGCTAGTCCTATATTGATTCAACAGCTAGATAAATCATCCATATACACGTTAAAAAGCCAAGGAGACAAAAAACTGCCTTGCCGCACACCATTACTCACATAAAAAGATGATGCTGATTTTCCCCATTTTACAGACATAGACTGGTGAGCATACAAATACAGATTCTTAATAAATATTTCAGAACTCTATTGTGCAATTTATAAATAAATGTTCCATGATTTACATGATCAAACACTTTGAAGGCCTGAATAAAACACATAAAAATTGTGGTATTATGCCTATTGTATACTGTATACCCACAATCTCATTGAGAGCAAAAATGCACATATCAGTGCCAAGGTTTGGTTTGAAGCCAAACTGGTCATCAGATGTCATAATAAACTTCTCAGTTCTATTTAACATAGCTCTCTCCAAGACCTTTGATAAAATACTGGCCAGAGCTATAGGTCAATAGTTGTCTTTGCTATTTTATTTTATTTTGTTTGCCAGCCTTATTTTTTTACAATAGGCACTCAAATCAATGACAGTATAGAATTAGGTAAAAAATGCAATGAATTAAAAACCCAGTGAAACAAATAGCTAACAAAGGAAAAAAAAAACATTTCTGCTTACTAATTGTAAGAGTCAGAGAGTCAGAGTCAGAGAGTCTTTATTGTCATTTGCACCGCATCTGGTACATGTGATGAAAACGAGATTATGTACACGGGGTCCCAGTTACATCCAACAACAAATGCAAGAGAAAAACAGTAATAACATCTAGAATTAACTAAGAAAAACATCAACTAGTAATACACTAAGCCCTAATATAGTGGAAAAACATCATTATAAACAGCAGCACGAACATGAGTCTGTATGAGCAGATGGTCACAGATGAACACAGATGAACACAGCAACAAGAAAACAGATCAGCATCAGCATGATGTGATATTTTGCAGTGTTTATTTTTATTTTATTTTTATTTATTCATGAGTCTAACAGCCTCAGGGTAGAAGCTGTTCCTCAGTCTAGTGGTTCTACATTTGATGCTCCTCAACCTCCGTCCTGAGGGGAGTGGGGCAAAGAGTGAGTGTGCTGGGTGAGTGAGGTCTTTCATGATGCAGGTGGCTCTTTTCCTGCATCTGGAGGTGTAAATGTCTGTGATGGTGGGGAGACTGACTCCAACAGACTTCTGTGCAGCCTTCACCACTCTCTGTAGAGCTTTCCTCTCTGCAACTGTGCAGCCTCCATGCCACACATTGATGCTGGAGCACAGGATGCTCTCCACTGCACACCTGTAGAAGGAGGTGAGAACTGGGCTGCTCAGACCAGCTCGTCTCAGCCGTCTGAGGAAGTAGAGTCTCTGATGACCTTTCTTGATCAGGCTGGTGGTGTTGTTGCTCCAGCTGAGGTTATCATTCATGTGTACACCCAAGTATTTGTAGCTGGAGACCACTTCCACTGCAGATCCACCTATTTTCAGTGGGGCATGGGTGTGTTTGTTCCTTCTGAAGTCCACAATCATCTCCTTTGTCTTCTTCACATTCATGTGAAGATTATTCTCTTTGCACCAGCTCTCCAGGTGTTCCACCTCCTGTCTGTAGCTGGACTCATCATTGTTTGTGATGCATCCCACCACCGCTGTATCATCTGCAAACTTAACAATATGACAGCCTGGATGTGTGGCTGTACAATCATATGTGAGCAGAGTGAACAGAAGGGGGCTCAGCACACATCCTTGAGGAGAGCCAGTGCTGAGGGTTATGGTGGAGGAGGAGAAGTTGTGGATCTTCACGGACTGTGGTCTGTCTGTTAAGAAGTCTAGTACCCAGTTACAAATGGAGGGGCTTGGTCCAAGTGTAGATAGTTTGTCTATCAGAGTTTGGGGGATTTAGTAAGTGGACAATTTAGTAAGTGCTCTGCACCACATGCATAATTATTTTTCAGCTTCATAACAATATCACTAACTTCTTGTGCAGAAATAATTACATCATCATGTTTGTCTATGTTGTCTATCAGGGATTACTACCACAATTAAACAGTTCATGATAATAAGACAAGAAAGTTAATTCTCAATAGTCCAGGTATCAAATCCGCTCATTCTCAATCAGTTCATCTGGACAGTTTCTTTTTAGCAGAAACGTTTCACCCTCACTCCAGAGGGCTTCCTCAGTCAGAGTAGTCCAAAGCACACTGAAGTTAACCCACCAAGTAAGACTATTGGTCCACATAAGTTGCTTACTTGGTGGGTTAACTTCAGTGTGCTTTGGACTACTCTGACTGAGGAAGCCCTCTGGAGTGAGGGTGAAACGTTTCTGCTAAAAAGAAACTGTCCAGATGAACTGATTGAGAATGAGCGGATTTGATACCTGGACTATTGAGAATTAACTTTCTTGTCTTGAACCACTTTGGACATGTCTGCCTGCCTGGGAGGAGTCGACGAGGGACACGCCCCCAGAAACCATCTTGGCTACAGCAAACTGGTTGGTCCACATAAGTTGCTTACTTGGTGGGTTAACTTCAGTGTGCTTTGGACTACTCTGACTGAGGAAGCCCTCTGGAGTGAGGGTGAAACGTTTCTGCTAAAAAGAAACTGTCCAGATGAACTGATTGAGAATGAGCGGAGTTCATGATAATGTTTCTTCCATAATTGAATCATTTCGTCTGGTCCGTTTGCACCATCAATGTTTGTTGGGAAGGAGATTTTTAGATTATTTACCTTTTAATGTCTTTCCAAAATTCAGTAGGACTGTAGTGACTCTGTTTTAAGTGTTTTCATTCCTCTTAATATTGACTTTTTAGTATCATCTCTGTGCTATGATGAGCTCTAAGCCCTGACTGAAACTCTTCAAACAGATTATTGCTTTGTAGATGTTCACACAACTTACCTGCATCTATTTTACCATACCATACCATACCATTTTATTTATAAAGCACTTTAAACAGGAACAAGTCCACACCAAAGTGCTGGACAAACAAACACGCAACAGGCAACACAGACAATGAAGCTCTTTTTCTCTATAATTTTTTAGATGAAAGTTAGATTAGATATAGGTCTATAATTGGCCAGAATTTCTGAATCAAGATCAAGCTTCTTCTGTAAAGGTTTAATTTTCAATTGCAAGGCACTGTGGTATGAAACCATTCATCAAAGACAAATTAATCAGATCCAAAATGTGGAAATCAATTAGGGAAAATACCTCTTTAAACAGTCTGGTTGGGATTCACTCTCTCACTCAGACCTAAGGACAATTTAGAGTTACCAATCAGACTAACATGCATGTTTTTGGCCGGTGGGAGGAAACTGGAGTACTGTACCTGGAGAAAACCCACGCATGCACGGAGAGAACATGCAAACTCCACCCAGAAAGGTCCCCGGATGGGATTTGGTAAATGGTAAATGGAGCTTATTTATATAGCGCTTTCCAGCCCCCTGTGAGGAGCCCCAAAGTACTTTACAATACCAGCCATCCACCCATTCATTCACACATTCATACACATAGACCTACCGGGAGCAACTCGGGGTTAAGTGTCTTGCCCAGGGACACAACGACACATGGTGGGCGGATGCGGGATTCGAATCTCCAACCTTCCGATCGGGGGTCGACTGCCATTACCACTGTGCCACGGCCGCCCCATTTGAACAAGGGTAACTGCTCACTGAGAGGCAGCAGCTCTACCGACTGCACGACAGTGCTGCCCAGGATTTTACATATTTATTATAATAATTATGAAATATAGCTTTAAATTTAGTCATAATGTGAAACACTTTATTATACAGAATTTAAGATTGAACTTATTCTCGTGTATAACACATGTCAGGAGTCAGAGTTTTAATACTCTTTGTTCAAATTGATTTTTTTACAGAGGGAACGGTGGCGCAGAGGTTAGAGAAAGTGGGCTTGTGATGGAAAAATCGCTGGTTCAACTCCCGGTACCGACAACATCAAAATGTGTGTGAGATAGGTGAAGCAACCACACCTGCCTCCACCCTCATTTGTCCCACTCTGGGCTCTCGAGTAAGGCCTTAACCCCCACCATCTGCTCCTCCGGGTACCCCAGATAGCAGCTCTCTGCTCCACACAGAGGGCTGTGGTAACTCGGTGGTCTGTGGTTGGGTCAGGAAGGACATATGATGTAAAAATAATTGCCATGTCTTTGTGCGAGTTAGTTCACTGTGGTGACTCCTGAAGAAGAGAGCAGCCGAAAGAAGAAGTTCATGTGGATTTTTTTCAGAAAATATTTGTGAGAGTCAACCAAGACACAAGTAAAGGTCACATATATCATCTATATTTTATGTAATATACTGTATATAAGTATTAGGGATGGGGCAGATCCGGTATCCGATACCAGCATAATTTCCGTATCCGATTTTTACGATCCAAACTGCAGAGATTTCCGATCCATCATGCATGTCTGTGTCTGTTGAAATTTCTCATGTGATTCCCTGCCAGCTGCTCTGCAAGTTGGCATCAAACTATGGATTGGATTTCTTAAACGGAGGCATGTCTCATGAAACCCAAAGTAATCAGAATCAGAATCGGTTTATTATTGCCATTGTCAAAGAATAAAATTCACTGACTAGGAACTTGCTTTGGCATAGAGGTGCAATAAAAAGACGTAAAAATAGAATAAAAACACATGAACACACCAACCAATAAACACAATGCAGTACAGCACAATATTCACAATAATATTCACAATAAATGGCAGTGACAAATGGTGCTAGAAGATAAATGGAGTGATGATGTACAGTTTTAGGCCAGTGATAAATGTTAAGGCAGAGTTAAACAGTAACAGGATTATGAATGTTCAGAAGACTGACGGCAGATGGAAAGAAACTGTTTTTATGGCGGGAGGTTCTGGTCCGAATGGACCGAAGCCTCCTGCCTGAAGGGAGTGGATCAAAGAGTCCATGTGCAGGGTGAGAAGGGTCAGTCGTAATCCGACCAGCTCGTCCTACTGTCCTGGAGGCGTACAGATCATGGATGGATGGGAGACTACAGCCTATTACTTTCTCTGCAGAGCGCACAACACGCTGTAGTCTCTGTCTGTCCCTGGCAGTGGCCCCGGCGTACCACACTGTGATGGAGGAGCAGAGGATGGACTCAATGATGGCCGTGTAGAACTGCACCATCAGCTTGGCCAGCAGCTTGGCTTTCCTCAGCTGCCGCAGGAAGTACACCCTCTGCTGAGCCTTCTAATAAGACCTGCCTTACATTCAAGAAATCCATTTCATAGTTTGCAGCCAGCTACAACGTGAGGACTGAGTGAGCAGCACTGTGGCTACCGACTAACCAACTTTTCATTTAAACATGTTTGCTGTGTGGAAGTATTTTACACTAGAAACACCACAAAGCAAGAGAGCAACATGCAATGTCTGCAGAGCCATAGCACCACATTAAAACATGGTAAAGTAAAGCCCCCAGTACAGCTCTGCGTACGGCAGTACGCCACTGTACGCTGTTCGTACGTAGAGGCACAAGTGTGGCCCCGCAGGGTATGTATGCGCAAAGCTCAAATTTTACGACCGCGTACGCAAACACGTTGTCGCACAATAAACTGCCCGGCACCGGACTGTTTTGTATGCAACACAAATGGATTAAATTCCCCTTCTTCATCCTTGATCTGGCCTTTTATTTAGTTTTTTTTTGCCAAAAGGCAGTGATCGCTTCCTCCTCTGTTGACTCCATGGCTGAAATGATGAGAAATTAATTAATTTGTCACGAGAAAATTAAACTCGGGTCCAGCGTGGCTGTGGGAGGTTCTGCAGATTTCCTGGTGTGCTGGTCTGATGTGTGGGCTGCAGGACCAGCGCTCCCTTTATTTTATTTTTTTTTAGAACTTTTTATTAACACGTAAAACAGAACATTGCTGCGACTGAAGCTGCCAGCTTGCGCTTTCCCCCCCCCCGACCCGTCAATCAATTCAGTAGGCGTGTCAGCAAATGACCAAACAGCGACCTCAATTTGTCCCGTAGTTAAACGCTCTGCACTGCAGCTGCTCAAATGATGTCAAGAATTTGGTGTGAAAACGCGAGAATGTATGCAAGAATGAACGCTAAGCTGTGGGGGTGAACTGTCAGCGTACTTTCATTCATTCAACCTTTATTTAGACAGATAAGTCACATTGAGCCTCAAAGACTCATTTACAAGTGAGATCTGCTTAGACAGACAAAAAGTAATGAAATTAGGGCCAGTTTACACGGCGCGTATTTTGAGTGTAACCGCTACTTTCTCTTTGCGACTTTGCTTATCGCCTACACGACGCTGCTGGCCCCCCTCGATGACACCGATACTTTTCTGACCCTGCTCTCAAGGTGGAAGTTTTTCGCTGACCCCCCGTTGATAATGTAAACATCTCCCGTGGAGCTTTTGTTTGAACACATGCACGCAGCACGCACGCGCAGACAGCCGGCATTTTAACAATGGCGGTGGACTGGACAGTGGACACACGCACCACTTTCTGAACTATAGCTGATGGAATATATTTTGATTCTCATATTTAATTATTCTACACCTTACCTGCATCTGTGTTGGAAGAGAGCCAGCTGCCTGGATCCAGTTGTCGCTGTTAACGAGGCAGTCGGACATTTCACGTGTCACGCTGCACTATAACATACTAAATGTGCTATATATTAACAGTTTAACAATAATAAACAGTATTTATGTTAGCGTGGGAGATATTTAAATTTATCTGAGCTAAATGAAGCTATCTGGACTCGTTACGTCATGCCTAACATGCTGCTGAAAATGAAGACACCAGGTTGATTTTTTATTTATTTGTTTATTCAACACCACAAACTCATGTCACAAACACTGAGAATTAAATTGAACACTTTTAAAAACACGTTAACCGAACTTTAATGAACTGGACTCTGTTGTTTTCATCCCACTGGACCCACATCCGAACCGCCGGTCCGCTTCGTGGAACAGCTTCGACCTCGCAGGAAAAAAATAAAAATAAAACCTCAGTTGGTTGTTCTGTGATCGAACTAAACACAAGGAAACATTATTAAGAACATGGTTTACCTTGTAGCGCTGCTGTAAATCAGCTGATTCTCACGGACTAAAGTCAGACATGTTGACTCGGTTCCGGTCCAGTCAGCAACTGGTGCGCAGATGAAGCGGTCCCACTTGGTGTCAAATCTGTTGACTCTTATCCAAATTCCAGCTTTACCTTGTTGTTAACTTGTTGACAACAACTTGTAGTAGCTGAACTTTTAGCCAGAGAGGAAAACAGGCTGCCTCGTGTGCTCTGTTTACCCCAGGCTGCACACATGCGCAGTGGTGAAGGTTCCAAAAATCACAGCGCCATCTAATGGCCCAGCATGGTAACTACAGTAAATTCATGAGTACGGGGGGTGGGGGAGAGAGTCGTATCCACAGAATTCGCCCATGTCAACGCAAAACTTTCAACCTAATTAACATACCCAAAAGTTGCGTTTCCCCCACACAGTGTCCGTGTAAACAGGGCCTTAGACACATTAGGAAATGGAGGCAAAAAAATTCCTATTAAAATCTTTCTTCATGCCTGAGAAAAAAAAAATATTAAAAAACACCTCGCACAGATAAGCACATAGTGACGTAGACATTCTGCAGAGCGGGGAGACATTGAGAACAATGGGCCTCATGCACAAACCGTTCGTACGCACAGATATGTGCTTATCCTGTGCGTACGAGTGATTTAGGATCATTTGTGGCATCCAACAATGTTTTCGTATCCTAGGATTTTTCTCAGATACGAACAAAATGTACGTGTGGTCCAGACCTGTCGTATATTTTAGGAGCGTCAGTCTGCTGTCATCCAGACGGTCTTTTCTCCACTAATAACTTATATTTCGTTATTTAGAAAATATTTTGAGTTTAAAAACAATTAAATGCAACCACATTGGTTTAATTAAAGCGGATTCAACACCCCCCCCCACACGTCCACCACCCTGCGCCACCCGCGCGTGACCCCCCGCGCCACTCATGTCGACCACCTGTGCCACGCAACGCGCCTCGCGCAACCATGCGCGCCACTGTCGACACACACACACACACACACACACACACACACACACACACACACACACACACACAGCACCGCAGAGAAAAAGCGAAACCAGCTTATTCAGTCGTTTCATGTCATTTTTATTTAAGCTGCCTGTTGACTGCGGGCGCACTGTCATCTGTGTTCTGAGTGTGGATCATCGCGCGTCTTGCAGTCAGTCTGCTCATCCATGATCTCGCAGACTGACCACCTCCTGTCCGTGCTGCGGCGAGACGTTTGTTTGAAGCCATTTTCAGATCAAACCATTTATTCTTGATTTCTGATACTGTACGACCCACGGGAGACACAGCATGCACTACAATATTAATATGAAGTTAACTGTAGTTTCGAGACATTTTAAAATGCTTCTGTTCAAAAACACATCCGACACTTGCGGGGGGTGGGGGGGTAGCGGTGCGCTCTTCTGAATAAGTGAAACTATAATGTAACACAGTACACTAAAATTAAAGATATTTGACCATCCGACACCTGCGGGGGGGTGGGGGGGTAGCCACAGCGCCACTGAGAGCAGATCTCCGAACGCGTGAAGTTCTCCTTTTACTTCTTGAGTTTGAATGAATGGACACTTCCTGCTGTCAGAAGGCAGGAAGCGTGGCCTTATATGGTGTTTTGAGGGGTGGAAATTATGTAAATTACCTTCACGCGAGCACGCGCAGGTGAGTAGAACAGGTGGAATTCATCACCTTTAAGCAGCCCGTTTACACGCTTTTCCTGTGGATAGAAGACTTTGTTGGTTCTGACGTGGCATGTTCGTACGAACGCTTCGTACGAACAAAAGTAGGAAAAATATAGGATAAGAATAAGAACATTTTCGTGCATGAGGGCCATTGAGCAATATTCATAGAAGCTCTTGAGGTCACCGTAAGAGTTCTGATAAGGATGGAATAATCAACAGCTCCTCTGATGAGATCCGTAAACATTCTCGAGGATGTCGGGGAATGGCCAAGGTCAATGCTAATGAGAATCCAAGAGTCCTGAAATGATGACAGAATGTTTATTCAGCTGGTTCACTCTGGTTGACGGTGGAGTTCCCCGATGGGTGGGGGGTGAGCGTCAGATTACATGTCCTCCAGGCGAATTCAGATAAGGTGGCCTTGAAGGCCAGCCGGGGAACCAGATTAGATAAACATACAGTTGTTTTGAGTACAGACAGAACATAATGACATCTGCCTTGAGTCTGTGTTGGTCCAAAAGATTCTGAAAATGTCCAAAATTATGTGGCCACACACTGATGGAACGTACCTGTGTAAAAATCCCCAAGATCTGATCCATTCTGCCCAAGGCAACTGAGTCTGGGTACACAGGTAAGAACCAAGCCATCACAAAGGCAAGCAGCGAGTGCCGCTGCTATGGTGTGGGGGATAAAGCGTGCGGCACATGTTCTGAGGCTGGGCCTCTCTGCAGGTGTCGCGGGTTCACGTTCCAGACCGACAAGCTTCTTTCTGCAGTGTCTGTCCCCTCTCTACCCATTTCGCCCTCTCCCTCTACAATAAAGGCCACTAGAGCCCAAAAATGTAAAACAAACAAAAACAAAAAAACAACAACAAAGACAAGCAGCGTGGTCGGGTCTCAAATTTGCTGCAGACGAACTTCCTTAAATTGTAGATAAAACCAGCAACCAGCCGAATCCAAAAAGCAGGAACCAGTTATCATAAATCCAATTAAATATGCGTCCTTTAGATCCACAGATGACAGCAGAGATAGACACGTCATCAAGTCTTCAAGTCGATGAGATATCCAGCTGCGTGCGTGCCAACATGGCAATAGGCTCACCTAAAGCCTATCTTCTCTTTGAAGAAATGTTATCAAATTGTGTAGAGGACCAACTGGCCGAATAAGTCCATCTTTTTTTGTTCGGAAGATATGCAAGAGAGGCCCAGAAGCAGTTTCACAGACAGACAGAGCAGCAAAGCAAAGCGAAGAGGGAGAGGAGGAGCGTCTGTTCTTGGAAGAAGCTTAGAGTAGAATGCACACGGCCGTGCGCAGAGCTATACTGGAGCCTTTAGTTTTACGTTGGACATTTGAGCTCCGGGCCTTCAGCGGTTCGCTTCTCTCACTGAACCCGGAGCAGGCAGCCCGACCCGACCCTGGCCAGCCGCGTCCAATCTGCCCCGCTCAGTCTGCCCGTCTCGGAGGAGTGGCAGACTGAGCGGGGCTGACTGAAATCAAACCGCCTGCTTTGGACTGAACAAGAAGAACACAACGCTGAAGCCACAAAGCTCAGGAGCAACCACTATCAGTTGTAGAAAACAAAGGATTTGGCAGCTTGATACTTGTAGGGTCAGAGAAGGTGGGCCTGTGATCGGAAGATCACCGGTTCAAGCCCCAGTACCAAAAAAATTTAAAAAATGAAGGTGGGTGGAAAAAGGTGAAACACCCACACCTGCCTCCACCCTCATTCTGGGCCCCTGAGCAAAGCCCTTAACCCCACCATGTGCTCCCTAAACAGGTCTCTCTTGAAAATGAGTTCTCATGGCTCAATGAGACTACCTGGATAAATAAAGTGTAAATGAAAAAAAAAGGTTACCTTCTAGGACATATTTATCAGTGAAACAGTACCGTTTTGGTTATTTTTTCCACTTATTAAATTTTATTAACAGGAGATTATGTGCAGCGGAACTAAAGTTCCTAGGCGTGTTTCAGCACGGTGCTATTATCTTGCAGCACGCTAGCATTTGGCAGCCTAGCATCTTGTTGTGGTCTCCTGTTTTGGAACATTACGGCTTACTTGTTAAAAGATGTGAACAAATCCAAAGCTGTGTGTCAACGTTGTTTCACGGAGATTGGATCTGCAGCAGCATGAAATAAATTTCTGTCAGTATTATATTTGTTATGCTACTGAAAGTTGTGTACACCTACGGTCTGCAGAATAAATGCATATTAAACTGATGCAGAACCTTTAGTTCTGGATTTTTGTTTCCGGTAGGAAGCAGTGTTAATTTTGACAGCTATTTTTAATTTAGTTTTAGTCTTAGTCATGTGACTAAAACATCATTTAGTTTTAGTCATTACTTAGTCATCAGAATTTTTTTTGTTTTAGTCTAATTTTAATTGACAAATCAATGAAAACATTTAGTCGACTAAATCTACAGTCAATTAAGTCGACTAAGTTATACATAGTAAAAACTTTTCATCAATTTCATCAATTCTCTGTAGTTACTAAAACAAAACAATGTTTTAACCATAATATTAATCTTAATATGCAATACATACAACAACAAATAAAACTTTTTTCAAACATCTTTATTTGTCTAACCTTGCTTTTAACAGTAAAACTACAAGCAGTACTTGAATCCCTTGGTTTAGGTTATTTTTCTTGTTTTTAACTGGAATCCTGGCAAAAACCAATGCAGATATGTTCCTGTCTTTGATTTTTTTTGTACATCTACCTTATAATGTTTTTGCTACTTTTTGCTACTTTTTCTTTTCTTTTGTTTATTGTTTAATGTATTTGTATCATTGATGTTCATCATTCTTTAGTTTGTAGCAGGTCGCTTTCGTAAATGAGCCCTCGAAGCTCAATAAGATTTACCTGACTAAATAAAGGTTGAATGAATGAATAACTGCTATCTTTTTGTCTCTAACATTAACAGAAAACTAGTTATTTTCGCAGTAAAAACACGACATTATTTAATGAAGTAATGTTTGCCTAAATGCTTACCTTTGCATGGAGATCCGGGTGACTCGTCTGCAGATGTCGTTTGAGATTAGTTGTATTTTTACCAGTGTTAATTTTGACAGCTATTTTTAATTTAGTTTTAGTCTTAGTCATGTGACTAAAACATCATTTAGTTTTAGTCATTACTTAGTCATCAGAATTTTTTTTTGTTTTAGTCTAATTTTAGTTGACAAATCAATGAAAACATTTAGTCGACGAAAATAATTAGTCAACAAAATTAACACTGGTAGGAAGGAGTTTTAGTTACATGCATGCACTAAGCAGCCGTGGCGTAGTGGTAATGGCAGTCGTCCCCCGGTCGGAAGGTTGGCGGTTCGAATCCCGGTTCCCCACACCATGTGTCATTGTGTCCTTGGGCAAGACACTTAACCCTGAGTTGCTCCCGGTAGGACTGGAAAGCACCTTGCATGGTAGTCTGCCGCTACCGGTGTATGAATGTGTGTAGCATTCAATGTGTGTAGCGCTTTGAGATTTTCACTAATGAAAAGCGCGTTATGAATTGAATTCATTATTATTATTATTATTATTAACAAACTTGACACTTCCTGTTTACATCAAGGATGGTAGTATTATTGGCTGAGAGGCTGGTCATGTGGGTAAGATAGGCTGTCCTATGAGGAGATTTTTATTTTTTATTTTTATTTAACAAACAGTGTACAAAGGCTCATTGAGGTACAAAAAACATTGCAACATAAAAAAGATTTAAAAAAAATACAAAGTGGGGGTAAAATTATTGCTGTAAAAGTAAGGCAAATGAGTGAAAAAAGAGCTAATTTTAAAACAAAAGCAGATTAGAGAAACTGGTTGTTACTTTTTTTGCATAACCAGATTTCAAATGTTTCCGTGAGGAGTACAGTAATACAGTTTAAATTGGTTAAGAAAAAAAAATCAAAACAAGGTGTAGAACCTCTCCATTTACAGCAGTGTATATGATACTTAATGTCCCATGAGGACATGACGACACCAACGGGGTTGCCATGGGCCAGCCTCTGAAGTAAATGTGAGATTGGCTGTAACGACGGGGTCTGTTCTAGCTGGAGGCAGACAAAATGTGAGTTGTTATTTCCACTTATCTGTACAATAAACCTGCAATAATGTGCACATTTGTTTCAGAGCCTGCTTCAAACCTTTGAATAACGTAACAAGCAACACATCTAACTTGTTAGCAAACTTGAAACGACATCATCCGAACGTAAACGTGTCTTCTACAGAAGAGCAGCTTGTTGCAAAGACCAATAAGAGCAGCATTTAAACAACCTTCATGAGGTAATTCAGATCAGTCCAGAGTATTATCACAAACTGTAGGAGTTTTTAAAGTTTTGGATCTACATCAGAATTTTGTTGATGCACCGGCTTGAAAGTTCTTGAGCCTCACTACGACATCCATCCCATCAACACTTCAGTCAAAAAGTTCAGCACTTTATGAAAAAGTTAAAACTGATATTGTCAACAAGCCCTGGAGCATATTAAAACCCTGCCCTGATGATGATGATGACTGAGAGATTCAACCATCTCAACCATTCAAGAAGAGGTATTGTTCTTTTATTATTAAACTAATTAACCCTTTTAAATTAAAAGTTATAATCTTATTAACTCTTTTTTTTTTAAACATATATTTATTGATTTTAACAATAGAACAAGAAATATACAAATATTCAATTACCAATACTTAAACTATAAACCCAGAAAAGACAAAATCAAAATAACATACACACAGGGGGAGAGAGGAGAAAAAAAATAAATAAATAAATAAATAAATAAATAGCAGCAGACCCTCAAAAGACCAACCAGCATACACATCCGTATAGCTCAACATATAACATTATAACAAGTCCTTTTTCCAGCCATCAAGTTGGATATCCTTTTTGCCCAACCAGTTGTAAAAGACAGACCAGATATTCCAAAATGTATCAAGCTTGTTCTTATTAAAATAACTAATTTTCTCAAGTGCAAGGTAAAACGTCATTTGCGTAGTCCATTGTGAGATTCCACATAATGAGTCTTTCTTCCATGAGGATGCAATACAGCGTTTAGCTTCCAAAAAGGAGACATTAAGTAAGGTTCTCAAGTTGTTTGAGATAACAAAGTCATCAGGATAAATATTTAAGATACACATTTTAGGATTTAAAGGAACCTTTTTACCCATCATCTCACTTAACACATTCAATACTTCCTTCCAAAAAGCTAACACTTGAGGACATACCCACATACAATGAAATAAAGAACCTTTTTCGAAACTACATTTAATGCAAGTGTCAGGAATATTAGGATTAAAGTGATGCAATTTAACTGGAGTGATGTATTGTCTAGTCAACCATTTGTATTGTAGTAATTTGGAGTTTGTGTTGGCGGATTGTTTATGAATAGAAGTGCAGGCTCCAGACCACTCCTCACTCGACAGACTATCACCCAAATCTGTTTCCCATGCCTTTAAAATGTTGTCTGAAGATTCTTTAGATTTGTCAGCAAACAGGGAATAGAGACGAGACACCTGACCTCCATCATCTAGGTGTTTTATGATAATATCCTCTAATGAAGACAAAGAGGGTAGATCAAGATTATTTTGTTGCTTGGATAAAATGAAACTCCGGATTTGAAGATATTTATAGAAATGTTTTGTAGGAATATCATATTTGTTTTTAAGTTCCTCGAATGACATAAATACCCTCCCTGAAAAAAGATCAGAAATCTTAGCTAGCCCCTTTGCAGACCAGAGCTCGAAACCTAGGTCTGCTCTACCTGGACCAAAATCCCTGTTTCCAAAAATGGGTGAAAACTGGGATAGATATTGCTTTTCTCCCAAATGGTCAAGTACTTTTTGCCAAATAAGTATTGTATTTTTCAGAAAAGGGTTTTTTGTTTGTTTGATAAGCTTTTTCCTGTCTGATGAATATAAGTATAAGTTTATAGGAATAGAGATCAGTCGTGACTCAATTGTAACCCACGCTGGGGAATGGCTGTTAATAAAGTAAAACATAGCTGCCCTAATCTGAGCTGCCCAGAAATACCATAATAAATTTGGCAATTGTAAGCCTCCTCTGTCATAAGGCAAATATAATAGAGACAATCTCAATCTCGGACGCTTACCATTCCAAATGAAGTTGGAAAAAGCTTTATTTATCTCCTTAAAGAAGGAGGGGGGTGGGGAAAGTGGAATTGATTGAAAAAAGTATAAAAATTTTGGCAATATTGTCATTTTTATAGTATTAACACGACCAATTAAGGAAATGGGTAGTTTGGACCATCTTTCTATTGAATGTATAACTGATTCTATAAGGGGGTTATAATTAGTTGGAATAATATCGTTTATTGTAGGAGTGATTTTAACCCCTAGATAGGTAAAACCTTGTTTTGACGCTACATATGGAGTAGAAACTGGGGGATTGAGGCGTTCTTTTTCTGATAAGTACATTATTTCAGATTTAGTATTATTTATCTTATATCCTGAAAAAACTCCAAAGGACTTAATTAACTCATTTATTGTGGGCATAGTGTTCCCCAACTTAGAGCAAAACAAGATTATGTCGTCTGCATACAGGGCTATACGATGTTCTAAACTCCCTATTCGTATACCATTTATTTTATCATGTTTGCGAATTGCCATAGCTAAAGGCTCGATGGCCAGTGTGAACAACAGAGGAGAAAGGGGGCAGCCTTGCCTTGTCCCACGTTTCAGTTTGAAGGGAGATGAAGTCAGACCATTGGTCAAAATTTCCGCTTGTGGGTTTGAATATATTAACTTTACCCAGCTAAGAAATTTCCCCTTTATACCAAAACGTTCAATAACATCGAACATATATTGCCATTCTATCCTGTCAAAGGCCTTCTCTGCGTCCATTGACAGTATAGCATTGTCTGGGACTTCAGATTTCTCAAAAATTACATTAAACACCCTTCTTATGTTATGAAAACCCTGCCTTCCTTGTACAAAGCCATTTTGATCAGTGTGGACCATCATGGGTAGAAGTGGCTCCAACTTCCTGGCTAAGACTTTACACAAAATTTTAACATCATTGTTAATCAGAGAAATTGGCCTATATGAGCCACATTGAGCTGCAGGTTTACCTGGCTTCAGAAGTAGGGAAATTATAGCTGTATTAAGTAAAGGAGGTAGAGACCCTTTTTCAAAGGCTTCTTTATACATGTCAAGCATGGGAGGAATCAGTTTGGATTGAAATATTTTATATATTTCAATTGGAATTTCATCAGGCCCCGGGCTCTTCCCACCTTTCATACTTGTTATAGCCTCAGACAATAATTGCGTATCAAGCTCAAAATCAAGTGATTTTAAGGATTTATTATCTAGACAAGTAAATTCTAATGAATCCAAGAAAGCAGTTTGTGCTTGGGGAGCTAGGTCTGAGTAGTCTGAGCTATATAGTTTGTAGTAAAAATTTGAAAACGTGTTGTTTATTTTTTTGGGGTCAGATGATAACTCCCCCTCAGCTGTTTCAATTGAGTTTATTGCTTTATCTGATTGTTCCTGTTTAATACGCCAAGCCAACAATTTGCTGGCCTTTTCACCTTGTTCAAAATATGACTGTTTCAATTTCATTAAACTTTTAATTGCCTTATTTGTAGATAGCACGTTGTATTTAGCTCTTAACCTAAGAAGTTCTGTATTTAGTTGGGTTGAAGGATTATTAAATAGTTGTATTTCAATGCTTTTAATAGATTTTTCAAGTTGTTCCAATTCTTGTTTATTAATTTTATGCTTGAAGCTGGTAAAACTAATCATTTGGCCTCTTAAATATGCCTTAAAGGCCTCCCATCTCACAGTTGCTGAGGTTTGGTGAGTGTTCAATTCAAAATACACATCTATTTTTGTTCCAATAAAATTAATGAAATCTGGGTCCCTAAGCCAAATTGATTGTAAACGCCACTTTGGTGAAAAGGAAAGAGTAGGAACCTTAAGGTAGAATGAGATCGGAGCATGATCAGATATTACTATACTATCATACCAACTGGTTGTAATGTGTGAGACCAAATCAGCTGAGACTAGAAAGTAATCGATTCTTGAAAATGTTTGACATGTACAGGAATAGCATGAGAAAGACGACTGATTAGGATGCATATTTCTCCATATATCAACCAAATTGAGATCTTTCATGTAATTAAGTAATTCTTTCCTTGTTTGAGCATGAGAGGTGTCTTTGCCTGTAGATCTATCTAACGTTGGCATGAGCGTACAGTTGAAATCACCTCCAACGATGTACCCTCCAGGCAACGACGCTACAGATAGAAACAGGTGTCTAAAGAAAGCAGGATTATCCTCATTAGCCCCATAAACATTAACCAAATTTAGTTTCACCGATAGAATGACACATTGAACGACTAGATATCTGCCAAATCGATCCTCAGTTACTTTGATGAGCTGGAATGGCACCGAACTGTGGATTAGTGTAATTACGCCCCTCGAGCGTGAGCTAAAGGAAGTAGAAAAAATCCTACCATGCCATCTTCTCCTCACTCTAATCACATCATCAGGAGTTAAATGAGTCTCCTGTAGGAAAACTATCTTAGCTTTTAAGTCTTGAATCCTTTTCATCACCTGTTTCAGTTTAACAAGTTTATTCAGACCTCTTACATTCCAAGAGGTAAACTGAAGGTCAGAGGCCATCAAATGATAAACAAAAAAATTCCAGTTACATTATATGCCTTTAAGAGTAAGCTGCAGAGGGATAACGTGACAAATAAAAACAAAAAAGAGTAAACACAACAAACAACAATTAAACAATAGAGCGTAAATCCCCAAACGAAGTACGCCCACCCACCCCACTGAAAACACTTCCCAAGGAGCCGCCAAAGCTCGGCCATGAATCCCTGCTGGACCACCCCGATGCTCAGGATGGCAAGGACCAGCATCTAGACCACCCCCATCAAACCGCAGCCCCCATATCAACAGTTATAGAAATAACAACCAGTAAACTATAGTAAAAATAAACACAAACTATCCTGTGCTGAATTAACCTTGGCTATTCCAACCATGTTGTAAGTTAACCAAGTACATATGCCCATGTACACACAGATTGGAGACACCTTAAAAAGTAACCTGTATAAACCATCAAGCCAAAAAACTGAAAATATATGTTTTAACCTTATGTGAAGATCACATAAGAAATATGTGATCTTATTTGCATACATCGTGAAGAAATGATTAGTCAGTGTCACATATTTTGTTTTGGTGCCTCACAACAAAGCAGCTGTAAAATTAAAAGAGATAATCCACAAAACAGTTTATCTCTATTGTTCCTCATCCTGGACCATGACCAAACCTCGCTCCTTCTTAAGCTGCTTCACGAAGGACTCCGCTTCTGCTGCTTTGTCAAAAGTATAACGTTTCTTCTTGTAGGTCACCAAAAGCGTGGCTGGATGAACAACACCGTAGCGCAGCTCCGGTAACTCCGTGGAAATAGAAGCTAGATCCTTCTTTACTTGGTCAAATATCTTGCGCTTTTTCAGAAGCTCGACAGAGACGTCCGGGAAGAACATCACTCTTTTGTTCTCCAAGTATATCTCTCCCCTCGACCTGGCAGCCTTCATGATCCTGACTTTATCAGCATAATTCAGCAGCTTCATGACCACCGCTCTGGACCGTGACCCCGCAGCGTCAGTCCTCCCGACTCTGTGTGCCCTCTCTATGATCAGTGGGACCGGGAATGTTTCTGCACCAAGCTCTTCAGGCAACCACTTCTCCAAAAAAGCACACATGTCAGAACCTTCAGCCCCTTCTGGGAGACCAATAAGACGCAAGTTCGAGCGGCGACTATGATTTTCCAAATCGTCTATTTTTAGTTGAAGAGTATCAATAACAGTTTTCATAGCACTGTTGTCGGCTTGCAGGGAAACAACAATATCTTCGTTAGTGCTAATTCTGTCCTCAGCTTGTGTAACACGTGCAGCAACAGTTTTTATATCAGATTGCACCCCCTGGATAGCAGTTAGCAAGCTATCAAATCTCTTCACAAAGTCGTCTTTCATAGAGTTAATAGCTGCTACGAGGTCGGTGGTACCTGTTTCCATGGCCGCCAGTCCATCATCTGTGACTGTGGTTTTGTTGATAACAGGAGATTTATCCGAAGCGCCTCCGCCAGCTGGAGGAGAAGCCGCACCGCCGCTGTAGGCCATGCTAGCGCTAGCTAGCCTGCTGCTCCCGGATTGTTGCACCGGGCTCAACATAGACGTTATCAAAGCCTTTTTAGAAGTCGGTTTCGCAGTCTTTGGTGCCATCTGGTCAGCGATAAATGGTCCAGTTGGTTGAAAAAACGTGAAGGAAGTTAGTATCGGTTGTTAATTTAGTTTTTTAGACAGAAAGTTGGAGAGGGCTTCGACGCACGTCCACTCAGCACCGCGTCATAACCGGAAGTTTCTTTATTGTTATTCGCTTCATGTAGTACATGAGGTGGAACAAAATTATGTACTCAAGGTCTCAGTTACACCAAAAATAGAAAAAAAATTATGTATACAAAGAAACAATGAAATAAAGTGTAGAATAATTAAAGAAATGTCAATAATTGTTGACAATCTTATGGAAATAATAACAATAGAAATATTAAACGAAAATGCTAAAAACATATCCATAAGTTGTGTATATCGATCACCAGGATCAAATATAGAAATATTCACCGATAAAATCATACAACTACTGGAAAAGAGTTTAAATAAAAAAGTTTTCTTGTGTGGAGACTTTAATATTGACCTGGGAAATAAAACGGATTCAAATAACATCAGCACATTTCTAAATTCAATGTATAGTTTAAATCTTTATCCGTTAATATCAAAACCAACAAGAATTACAACTCATAGTGCTACGATAATTGACAACATTTTCACAAATATAACTAATGGGGATATGACAGGTGGTATCTTAACAACTGATTTAAGTGATCATTTACCAGTTTTCACTATCTACAGAAATGATCAAAACATTACAAAAGAAGTTACAATTAAGAAAAAAATAATAAACACATCAAAAAAAGCTATGGATCAATTAAAAGATGATTTACAGAAGCAAAACTGGAAGGACGTGTATATTGATGATGTTAACAGATCATATGATGAATTTATGAACATTTTAGAAGCTCTGTATGAAAAGAATTGTGTGCAAAGAAATCGTAGAAAAAGAAATATTGTTGACCAACCTTGGATGACTAAAGGGTTGAGAAATGCTTGTAAAAAAAATAACTTGTATTTATGTTTCTTAAAAACGAGAACACAACAAGCTGAAGAAAAATATAAAAAATATAAAAATAAATTGGTAATGATTATAAGAAGATGCAAGAAAGAATACTATAGTGATTTATTAAACAAGAGCAATGGTGACACTAAAACAACATGGCGAGTAATAAATGATGTTCTAAAAAGTCATAAAGCAAAAACGAACATTGCAAAATATTTTGTGAAAGATGACAAAGAAATACATGATGAGAATGATATCGTAAATGAATTTAATCAATATTTTGTAAATATTGGATCAAGCCTTGCAGCTAAAATACCAAAAGTAGATAATAAGGTGTGTCATTCAATTAAAAGTTGCACCAACAGTATTTTTCTTAGTGGAACTAACAAAGAGGAAATTATGAAAATGGTAAAAAATCTCTCAGACAAGAGATCAAAAGACTGGGTGGACATGGATATGATGTTCGTAAAAGAAATAATAAGTTATGTTATTGAACCGTTTACATATATATGCAATTTATCTTTTTCAACAGGAATATTTCCAGATAACATGAAAGTAGCAAAGGTAATTCCTCTTTTTAAAAATGGTGATAAATGTGTATTCAATAATTATAGGCCAATATCCTTATTACCACAGTTCTCAAAAATTCTAGAAAAACTATTTGTGACCAGATTGGATCAATTTATTGATAAACAAAATATTTTAAGTAGCAGTCAGTATGGGTTTAGAGAAAAAAACTCTACGTCAATGGCTCTCATGGATTTAATGGAACAAATAACTAATGCTGTCGATCATAAACAGTACTGTGTTAGTGTTTTTGTTGATCTAAAAAAAGCATTTGATACCATTGACCACACCATTCTCCTTGAAAAACTAAATAAATATGGTATTAGAGGACCAGCATTACAGTGGGTATCTAGCTATTTGAAGGACAGGAAACAGTTTGTGCAAATAAATGATGTTAGATCTGACCTCCGTGATATCACTTGTGGAGTTCCTCAGGGTTCTGTGCTTGGACCAAAGTTATTTATTTTATATGTGAATGACTTGGTAAATGTGTCAGGACTACTTAAATGTGTTCTTTTTGCCGATGACACCACATTTTTCTGTTCGGGTAATGACATAAAACAGATTTTGGATATGATGAAAACAGAATTTATAAAAATACAAACTTGGTTTAAATTAAACAAATTATCTTTGAATTTAGATAAAACTAATTACATGATATTCAGTAACAAAAAGAGAATTGTTGATGACGATCCATTTGAAATTGAAGATGTTGTGATCTGTAAAGTGAGTGAAGTGAAGTTTCTGGGTGTTATCATTGATGACAAACTGACGTGGAAACATCATGTAAATTCCATTTAAAAAAAATAGCTAGATCAATTGCAGTACTGTATAAAGTCAGGGATTTTTTAATTGATAAAGTTTTACATATGTTGTATAACACAATCATTGCTCCACATTTAATCTATTGTATTGAGGTTTGGGGAAAAGCGTGCAAAACTATTACAAAGCCTGTTTTTATTTTACAAAAGAGAGCTGTAAGAGTAATCACCAGAAAACATTTCAGTCACCCATCAAACACTTTGTTTCTTCAGCTAAACTTATTGAAATTCCAGGAATTGGTAGAATATAGTATTTTATCAGTTATGTATAGGGCTCATAATAACACATTACCTTTAAATATCCAAAGAAACTTTATAAAAAGACAAAGTTATTACAATCTCAAAGGGACAGAGATATTCATCAAACCACAATTCAGAACCAGCTTAAAGGGACGGTCTACCTCAATTCAGGGAGTTCGATTGTGGAATGCTCTGGAGAGTGATGTTAAAAATGAAAAATCAATGCATACATTTAAGAAAAAAGTCAAAAAGGACTTGCTCAAAAACTATATATGATGTAACCTCGCGTGTTTGTGTATTACACCTATGTTGTACTTATGATGTAGCTTAGTGCGTTTGTGTATTACAGTTAGAAAAATTAAGTAGAGTTAGTCATTTTGTGAAGCAGTTTGTGTATTACATTTAGAAAATTTAAGTAGAATTATTCATTTTTGTGATGTATTTTGTGTATTACAGTTAGGAATATTAAGTAGAATTATTCATTTTGTGAACATCTTGATGTTGTGCCATCTTTTAGTTTGTGTATTACAGTTAGAAAAATTAAGTAGAATTATTCATTTTATGATCTAGTTTGTGTATTACAGTTAGGAAAATTAAGTAGAAAAAAATAAAATAATAAAAAAATAGGAAAATTAAATAGAAATAAAAAAAAAATAATAAATAAATAAAAAAAAAAAAAAAATTAAGTGTGATGTAGTTTGTGTATTAGTTAGAAATATTGTGTATTAGTTAGAAAAATTTAAGTAGAATTATTCATTTTGTAATGTAGTTTGTGTATCACAGTTAGAAAAAATAAGTAGAATTATGGATGATGTAGTTTGTGTATTACAGTTAGAAAAATTAAGTAGAATTATTCATTTTGTGATCTAGTTTATGTATTACAGTTAGAAAAATAAGTAGAATTATTCATTCTGTGATGTTGCTTGAAGGTTATCATTGGTTGAACAAACTGTGAAATAGGGGCAGATATAATAAGATTTCATCTTCTTTCTGCTCCCTTCATTTTATCCTACTTGTATTCTTGTATCTGATGAAACTGTCTTGTATTGTTCTTTTTTTTTTGAATGAATGAATAAACATCCATCCATCCATCCAAACAGTATACAATAGTCCCTTGCTACTTCGCGGTTCGTTTTTCACAGATTCACTATATCGTGGTTTTTCAAAGTAAGATTGGACATGACACAGTTGGCTGATTGATGGATGAGCCATGGATTGTTTATTTAAAATAAATAATTTTAAATGTTTTTGCACCATGTGTGTAGCCCACAAATGCAGGGGAAAGTAGGGTTGGGCATTATGGACCAACATTAATATCACAATATTTTTTAAATAAATCACAATATGCAATATATATCTCAATATTCAAACACATGCACAAACCAATGCAGACATGTTCCTGTTTTTAGTATTTTACATCTCTTTATAATGTACTGGTAGCTGTTTTTGTTTTGTTTTCATCCATCCATCCATTATCTTGGCGCCTCGTAGGAGGCTAATAAATCAAACAATTCATTACAAGCAAATTTAATGATTATTCTGAGGAAGATAAAGACAGGTGAAGTGGTGAAGTGAGGGCGGTTGAGCCTCTCCAGACGGCTGTGGGTGAATGACGCGGGACGTTGTTGACCGGCTTTATCGACGTGAGTACCGGCAAAGGCTGTTTCTCTTCACCGTCGGGCTATGGTGGAATATGCGTGCCACTCTTGGAGCTACTTTGTCGGAGCTACTTGATGAACAATGGTGAATAGACAAGGCCATAAGAAACAAGAATTACAATTAGGAAATATGGATGATCTGAAGGAAATAAAAAATCATTTAACTTTATGAGCTCAGAATTAACAAGGTTAGCTACCCAACAAGAACTTATGGTTGGAATGGTTGAAGAAGTTAAAAAAATTGAAAATCCTAGTAAGTAATAAAGACAATAAAATAGTAGAGCTTGAAAAAAAATTGATGACCTAGAACAAGATGCCAGACTAAATAATCTGGTTTTAACCGGACTAGAGGTCAAGTGCCGGTCCTATGCGAAGGTTGCTAAAGGTACAGATACAACAGATGAGGAACAAGAGGATGAACAACGGACTCTGGAGGAGCAGAGCAAGTTGTGTCGTATTCAAAAGGCAAGGACATCAATGTGGACTAGTGCATTAACAGAATACCCGAGTTTTTGACAGATCGAGTGCTTTGACTTCTATCAAGGCTTTTTTGTCCACCTCGAGTACCCGTAGTGACGTCATCACGTCACATTTCACAGCGCGCGAGGTAGCTTTTAGCTTTTAGTAGACGCCACAAAATGGATTCCTTTGTGCGCACGGATGTAAATGGAGCAGGCAGTCTTGTCAAAAAGGTAAAACAGTTTTTAATTTATAAAATGCGCTATTTCCTGTTGATTTTCTGTTCTCTGACCACCGTAGATTGTGACTGGCAGCAGGTGGCGGTGTTGCATTGCAGGCCACATATATAACACGGCAGCTTCCTCTCTCGTTTCACAAACAAAAGCAACATATTAATCTCTCTAGACCTATTAAAAAAACCTATAAACACATTAATCTCTAAAAGTAAACCTAAATTGCACAGCACTTCAGGCTGTGGTGCGGTGTTGCCCCATTTGTTTTTCAGTTTCGGTTTCAGCGCCGCACGGTATACTTTCACTTTTAATATTAATAATAATAACTAATAGTTTTGTTTTTCCTGTGACTTATCTGCATTATGATAAATTATAGGAGCATAATAAATGCTCCCAATGTTTTGTTGGTCTTTTTTTTTTTTTTTTTGGGTAAATAATGAAGTTTTTATGCATTTTTATATATTTATTTATTTAGCGTCTTAAGAGCCTATGACATCATCGGCTACTCGAGCACTAACCGAGTTTATTTATGTTAATGTCGAGTTTAAAAATTATGTACTCGTTCAACCCCTAATGTGGACCATGACGACATCTCCATCTGCTACACCTTGCCTAGCAAAGCAGAAAAATCTACTACATCAGTAATCATGAAGTTCTACAGTATGAAAGCTAGAAACAATGTAATAAGGCAGGCAAAAAAACTGAAAGGAACAAAGTTCTACATAAACGAACATCTAACGAAGAAAAATGGAAACATTGTGCGTGAGGCAAGGTTGTTGAAAAAACAGAATAAAATAGCATCTACATGGACAAGAAATGGTAACATTTGGATAAAAACACGTGAAGTGTCTCAACCCAAAATAATAAAAGAACTGAAGGATTTAGAAATACTTAAATAGATTTAAAAGAAAATAAAGCTAAATTAATTAAACCATTTCACATCTATAATTCGATAAAATGTACAGTTGGATGTACAAGTACATTATATTATGATATTACATGAAGACTTGGAATCTAAGATATATAATATTGATGATGTGTTAGATACTGATTATATTCCTGTCATAAAAGATTGTAAATATTATAGTGAGGAACAGTTTAATGCTATCAATGTAATAAATGTAGGTCTTTCTATCATTCACTTTAACAGCAGAAGCATAAACGCAAATATATCCAAAATAATAGATTATTTAAAATAATTAAATAGAACATTTGCACTATCAGAGACATGGCTTAAGGATGTAAATCCATGTATGAATTTTGATGGGTATGAATCATATTAGATGAACAGAAAACGTGGAAGGGGTGGAGGAGTCGCTCTGTTTGTTAAGAATGGAATTAAATGTAAATTGATTAGGGAAATGTCAATAACTGTAGATAATATAATAGAAATGGTAACAATTGAAATAATCGGTAACAATGATAAAAACATAGTTGTAAGTTCAATCAATCAATCAATCACCTTCATTTTACCAGGTAGAGCTCGTTGAGATCGAGATCTCTTTTACAAGGGTGACCTGGTCAAGTGGTCAGCAGCACACGTCACATGGTAATTGACAATAAACATTTGCATTTATCAAAAAAGAAAATAAAGAAAACTACAATCACAGTAAATAGATGTTGACAGTTCAAAACCAACAGGATATGACAGATTTCTATATACATTATATACAAAACAAGCAGACAGACATCAGTTGGGTAGATAAAGTTAAAAAATCAACAATGCCATGTAAATTGCACAAGTAATGTTTAGAAACATCTGCAATGGTCAAGTTTCTTGAGGACATTTTCTAATACGGTTGACATAAAGGAACCAGGAGAGATGAATGTTGATAGTTTCAGATCTTTCTGTAAGTTGTTCCAGGCTGAGGGGACGGCGAAGCTGAATGCTCTTTTTCCTAGTTCAGTTCTGACCAGGAGGAACTGACAGGAGGACTAAATCGTTAGAGCGCAGGGAGTAATGACTGTGTGATGTTTGTATTAAGGAGGTGAGGTATGACGGGACTAGGTTTAGGAGGGTCTTGTAGATGAAGGATATCCAGTGAGTGTATCTGCGAGTGCTGAGATGACAAGCCAGATTTGACGTAAAGCTCACAATGATGAGTGTGATAACTGGAGTCAGTAATGAACCGAAGGGCACCGTGGTAAATGGAGTCTAACGACTGTAGGTATTTTGATGCAGCACTCATGTACAGTACATCACCATAATCTAGTATTGGCATGAATGTTGCAGCTACTAATGTTCTCCTGGCTTTGCATGAGAAGCCGGATTTGTTTCTGAAGAAGAAAACCTAGCTTCAGTTTGAGTTTAGTGGCCATTTGGGAGATGTGGGTTTTAAACGTCCGTTCATTGTCAATGTTGAAACCTAGATATTTGTAGGTGGAGACCATTTCTATTTGTTTTCCCTCTTGGGTTCCAATTTGAGGTGGGTTCTCTGGTTGCTGCTTTCTGTTGGATAGAACCATGATCTTGCATTTAGGACCAGTCTAAGTTTTTGCAGACGTGACTGTTGTGAAGTTGTGCATACAGTGGTACAAGGATTGAAACATTTTCTGACAAAATCATGGAGTTATTGGAGAAGAACATTAACAAAAATGTCTTTTTATGTAGAGATTTTAATATTGACTTGGGAAATATAACGGATGTAAACATCAGTGCGTTCATAAATTTAATGAATAGTTTAAACCTTTATCCAGTGATATCCAAGCCAATAAGAATTACAAATCATAGTGCCACAATTATTGATAATATTTTCACAAACATAATAAATGGAACATTTGTTATGGTTGTTGTTAATCATTTGTTATGTGATTGTGTTTGTGGGTGGTATTCTTGTTACTGATCATCTACCAATTTTCACTATCCATAAAAATGAGCAAATTCATTAAAAAGTAGCTAAACAAGAGAACAAAATAATAAACACATCCAAAAAAGTGATGAACAAATTAATGGACGACAGATAAACAAAATTGGGAAAAAGTGTATGTAAATAATGTGAATACATCTTATGATGAGTTCATCAATATTTTAGAAACTCTACCGGTACAGAATATGAAAAAAAAATTGTGTGCATAATAATTATAATAATAACGTTGATAGTAGGGTCACCCAAGGCAGACAGGTCCAAGGTGAAGGACCAGACAAAGTGCTGCCCAAATACCCCTTATGATGAACAACATAAATGGAGTCAATGTTCCCTCGCCCGGACGTGGGTCACCGGGGTCCCACTCTGGAGCTGGACCTGGAGATGGGGCACGCTGGCAAGCGCCTGGTGGCCGGGCTTTTAGCCGGCCGGGCACAGCCCGAAGAGGCTAAAATGTGTGCTCCATGTGTGCTGCAACATGTGTGCTGGGTCCCCCTTCCCGTGGGCTAACCACCTGTGGGAGGGGCCAAAGGGGTCGGGTGCCCTCATCCTGCCCTCATCCTGGGGAAGACCTAGGTGTTCTGGTGGATGTCTGCTAGGGGCTACACGCGGGCCCTCAGGTGGTCTGTGGCGGCGGTCATGGGTCATCGATCGGTCGCCCGGTTGTGCTAGGGTGGTTTCGGGGTGGGCGCCAGGGACTTGTGGTTCTGGGGGAGTGTCGTCCCTGGGCTTGGGCCTGGTGGGGGTTTGGGATCTTGGGTTCCGTCGGGCGGGTCGCCGGGCCTTTGGCTGGCTTGCGCTCTGGTGCTCTTCTCTATGGCGTGGGGCGCTCGGCTCGTTAGTGGGTTGGGGGTTCATGGGCTGGGGGGTTGGGTTTCTGGGGGAGTGACTAGTCACCTATGGGAGGGGGTAGGTTGACCCAGCTTGGGTGTCTAGTGTGCTAGGATGGATGGATGTCCTTGATGATGGTCTGGGACTATGCGTGGCCAGTTGGCTGGCCCTTCTCTATGGTGGGGGCTCACTCCCGGTACTTCCTGGCTCTATCGGCGGTCAGGCGGGCACTCTTGGCTGGGTCGTTCATGTGGGATTTGGCTTCCTCTTGTACGACAGGTTACTACGCCCTGGGGTGTGTGGGTTGTTGGTCCTGCTTCTGGTGGCCTTCGTGGCCATGTCCCTCTCTGGTCTAGAGCTCAATGGGTCTGACGGTCAGAGAGGTGGTTGGCCTCACCCTTTAGGTGGACCTTGGCAAGCTGGGGGGGTATATTGGGTCAGCGGGGGAGCTGACTCTCTGCGGGAGCATTGATCCAGCAGTTATTTTTCTCCCCATCCCTCATCAGCACCTCCACCCTCTTCATTTCAAATTTAATACATGTAGGGATTTTGAGGTCCGGGGTGCTGCAACATTTTTACATCTCTGTTGTTCAGAACCACCTGGGACTCAATTTTATTACACACCTTAGACATTCACTCATCCTCATGACATTCACATATAGGAACCTGGGGTGGGCACTGTGGTTATGGGTGGCGGGATGACACTACTCTCACCTCCTGTGCCTGTGCTCACTTCCAAATGATGCATTTAGACAGTAAGGGCTTGGGTTAGAGTTGGGGTGGACGGGAAACTGGCATTATGCAAGCCTCTAATCTTTCTTCTTTCCTTTTTTTAAATTGCACTTTACAACAACACACATCAACAGCACATCTAGGGGTGGGGGTGTTTGTGTCAGGGTCTAATATTATTTATTTATTTATTTTCTCTTATTACCCCCTGGTTCCCTGGCTGCCATTCTGGGGGTGGGGTCTGGTAGAGTGGCAGGCCATCGGGTGTTGTCCTGGACTATGGGGGGGTTCGGGGCCTGGGGGTTTGCCGTGGGCGGGACTGAAACTGCGCCCTCCCTAGGGCTGCTTGGGTGTCCTGTCCTGTCGGCTGGGTGTGGGTTGGGCCGAATCTTGGATGTTGTTCCTCTCCACCCCAGAATGAATGAGCCTACCTCCTGGGTTTGGGTGTGGGCTGCCCCATGTAGGGGACAGGTACATGTCAGGTACATGGGCAGCACGGTGGCACAACTGGTAGAGCTGCTGCCTCTCAGCGAGAAGGTTGCCGGTTCAAATCCCGGTCCGGGGCCTTTCTGGGTGGAGTTTGCATGTTCTCCCCGTGCATGCGTGGGTTTCCTCCGGGTACTCCGGTTTCCTCCCACAGACCAAAAAACATGCTTGTTAGGCTGATTGGTGACTCTAAATTGACCCTAGGTGTGAGTGTGAGAGTGGATGGTTGTTTGGTGTGAGTGAGACAGGTCCCTCTTGTAAATGAGTCCCCGTGACTCAACGAGGCTAGCCTGTATAAATAAAGGTTGAATAAATGAATGAATGAATGAATGTCTTGGACCTGCGGGGTATAGAGTGAGTATCGGGATTATGTGTTGTTATTGTATGTCCTTGAGTGAGTGAGGGTGGGTAAGTCTAAGTGGGTAAGTGGGTAAGAAAGGGTGGGTCTGTGTGATTGTGTTTGTGTATGAATGTCTATTTGTCAGGCCGGGTCGTAGTCTGCCCCCTCTTTGATACAACTGGGGCTGCTTGGTGTTACGCCCCTGGCACGTGGCCCCCCTAGTGGGGTGTGCCTGTCGGTGCCCTTTGGGTCCTAGGTGTCGAGGGTTGGGCGCTTGGGCGTATGTTGGCTCGGCATGGTGGGGCTCTGTCCTCTGGTCCTGTCGGGCCAGGGCCTGAAGGGTGGGCGTCCCCAGTACCCGAGCCTTGGTGCCTTGGTGCTATGCCGGTGCAACGGGTTCTGGCGGGGGCCTGTGAGTATTTCGCTGTTGGCCCCGGGGGGTCATTGTGTGTAGTCGCTGGTGGGGATCTTCCGGTTCTACCCTATGGTTGGATCTGGGAGGTGGATGAGTGGCTCGTCATGTTTGGGTGGCCCTGGGAGCTCTGCGCTCGGGGCCCTTTTTGGGGTCTTGGGCTCTGGTCTCCCTTATGTCTACCTTGGCCCTTGGGGGCGGATCTCTGATGTTTCATGGTCGCTATTGAATGTTCTATTAGAGAAGCCTTATTCACTTATGCATGTTCACAACCACACACAAATACATGCGGGGATATCCTAGTGTAGATATCATATGTAGATATGTAGATGGGTATGTGACTGCATATGAATATATATGTATGTATGTATATATTTGTAGGTATAGGTATATATATTTATAGAAATCTACTGCAAAGTCATGAATGTTATGGATCTTTTATGCATGTGTTTTGTTGCTGTGTTCTGTTATGCACTTTGCAGGATTTCGGACGGCGGTCGGGTGTGTTTGCCTTGTGCTCTTATTGTGTATAATTGTTATGTTTTGTAGTCTTACTTTCTGTCTTTCCTTTCTTTCTTTCCTAAAAAAAGCATAATGGTGTGAAAAGGATGGCTGTAAGGTGAGAAGGGAGGCCATCTATAAAAGGGAAAAAAAGATAAACAAAATTGGGGAAAAGTGTATGTAAATAATGTGAATACATCCTATGATGAGTTCATCAATATGAAAAAAAATTGTGTGCATAATAATTGTACTGGGCAAAATAATGTTGATAGTAAGGTCACCCAAGGCAGACAGGTCCAATGTGAGGGACCAGACAAAGTGCAGCCCAAAGACCCCTTATGATGAATAACATAAATGGAGTCAATGTTCCCTCGCCTGGATGTGGGTCACCAGGGCCCCACTCTGGAGCCGGGCCTGGAGGTGGGACATGCTGGCGAATGCCTAGTGGCCAGGCTTTTACCCATGGAGTCCGGCCGGGCACAGCCCAAAGAGGAGATGTGGGTACCCCTTCTCATGGGCTCACCATGTAGGAGGGGCCAAAGGGGTCGGGTGCAATGTGGGATGGGTAGTGGCAGAGGGCGGGGACCTTGGCGGTCTGATCCTCGGCTACAGAAACTAGCTATTGGGACGTGGAACGTCACCTCTCTGGTGGGGAAGGAGCCTGAGCTGGTCTGTGAGGTTGAGCGGTTCCGGCTAGAAATAGCCAGACTCCCCTGAACGCATGGCTCTGGCTCTGTCCTTTAGGCTTTTCAACATTTCGTGTTTGGTAATCAACAGTTAGCGAATACGGTTTCAGTCTTATCTTACACAGGGCGAAGCTGGAAGAGTCACTCAATAATTGTCAGTTTCTTGTCAGAGTTGGCGGGCTTAAGTTATGTCATCAACAATACCAATTTGTCTAGAAGTGCTCATTGATGAAGCACAAAAAATATGGTTCAGATCGGATGATGTATCACTGAGATATAACTTGGAATAATCTAGGGGGCACACTGGAGTCAAAAGTTAAACATCCATATGTGTGTAGATGTGTTCAATAATGATGTACAATAAATCTGGAACAGATCGGATGTTGTATCACTGAGTCAGAGTCAGAGTCAGAGAGCTTTCATTAACATTGCACCAGTTTTCACCAATACAGCGTGAATATTGTTAATTCTACGTGAGTGAGGTTAGCCGCAGGATCTTGCGACAAGTCCTCACTCCAGCCTCTCCAGTAACGGGTTGTTTAACTTTTATCCTTGCACACGAGTATTACCCGATATGTCTCAAGATTAGTTAGAATTAAGGCTGAGACGAGGTAAATTCACCCAGACTGTTCACTGTCTCCGATTTGCAATGTCATATCCTCGTTACACCCCGCCGATAGCCCGACTTAGCAGAATGGAGTCAGATCGTATCCCACGGAGAAACATGCATTCACGACAGCCTTTACCTCTTTGTAGATAGTTATTGTTATCCGTCTGGTTAGTTTTAGAACCTAGGAAAATAAGGTTCCAGGATATTGTTTTACTCTTTTTGGCTAACACAACCATTTAAAACCTCCAATAATCTTGTTGTTATCTTTGAACCAAGTTTCCCATCATTTAATATCAAGGTGAGTCGAATGAAAAATCCAAATTTGTACGTTTTATATTCTTTAATATTTAATTGCAGGGGATTTAACAGCATAAGCACTACTTACTACAGAAAAGATTTAATCAGGTTACATGATTTGCATTTAAGAGAGTTAAGTGATTCACAGCTCACCAAAGATGTCCTCCACACGCTGGGCTTTAATGTGTTTTTAGCTTTAATTGAATTGAGTTCTACTCCAATGTATAATTTGTATAATCTTCTAAAATGTTGGTTTATTCTACAATAATCTGATTCCGATCAAATATGTTTAATCCACCCAGGTAATCTTGGTGTGTTCCAACTTGTGTTTTTATCTCCACCAGGAAAACTTATTTTAATCCTATCAGGAAATCTTGTCACCTCCAGGTGATGCTGTTGCACTCCAGTCAGAAGTCTGCACTCCAGCAGACTGAACAAATCTTTGTTTAATCCCACATAGGAAAAGCTTGTGTTTTTAATCCTTCAGGAAAAACTTGCTTTGTAATCCCACTTCCAGCAGACTGAATAAATCTTCGTTGTAATTCCACAGAAAAACTCCAGGTAATTCTGTCGTGTTAAAAATCCCAGTTGTAATCCATCAAAACTGTTTAGGGCTAAAAAATCTGGTAATCCTCCCAGACAAAATCAATTATTCCTCAAAAGTGTTATCCATTCAAAGATATTGTAATCCATTCAGTTGTTCTGCGATGCTGATGAGCAAGGCCTTCAAAGCAGGCCTGAGGCTAAAATTAGAACATCGTGTTCTCCTGGCTTTTCATCCAAGGTCAGTCAGCTTCTAGCTGGCAGGACCCCGCTCTGGGGTCGGTCTCGGATGACCCAAAACAGTAACTTAATTAATAGTTGAATTAAATCAAGAGATGTTGTTTTGTTTCACAAAAATATTTTTAGATCAGGAAAAATAGTATTCCACAAAAGAGCGGCTTTTATTCCATCAATTTTTGTTGTGCAGCACTGATGAACAAGGCTTTTCAAAGCAGGCTGTGACAAGAAAGAACATCCTGTTCTCTCAGACTTTAAACAATCAGTACTCCGTGGCCAGGTCTCCAGGCTGGTGTCCCTCTTCACATCAAGGGTTCAGAAAAATAGTATATTCCTTTAAATGATGTTTTAATCCTTCATTGCTCTGTCAAGCTGACGAGAGGCCTTCAGCCGCAGTTAGAAGATGAACAGGGATACTGTGTTCTCCTTATCTTCCAAATTTTTCCAAACATTCAGCTTGCTGCAGTCTGATCTCTCGACGCACAAAACTTCTCTTTAAACTCTTCCAGATTTAAAATCAATCAACTCTCTGAATCCATCAAGGTTTTCAGCAAAATAGTATATTCCTTTAAATGATGTTTTAATCCTTCATTGCTCTGTCAAGCTGACGAGAGGCCTTCAGCCGCAGTTAGAAGACGAACAGGGACACTGTGTTCTTCTTATCTTCCCAATTTTCCCAAACATTCAGCTTGCTGCAGTCTGATCTCTCGACGCACAAAACTTCTCTTTAAACTCCTTTTAATCTGTTATGAACAGAAAGGAAAATATCCCTAATTCATTCAGAAGGGAAAAAAAATTGGTTTAATCCATTAATTGAGGTTTATTCCACAGAATTGTTATAAAACAAAAAAATCTTGTAGAAACAAAAATAATTATATCCAGGAAAAATCAGTTACTCCGATAAAAATGTAAAAACATCCATTCACAGCTCCGTTGAGCTTTCAAAGGCCCATTTTGCAGCAGCAGGGAGGACAAAAAAGAACTCCGTGTTCTTTTTAGCTCAAACAAGCTGATAAACCCGTCCGCTTTCAGCGAGAAGATCTCCGCTTTGTTGGTTTCAACCGATTATTTAATCTTCTTGTATAAAAGGAGGCTTTTTTACTGTTATTAATAATTTACTCTTAATATAAATTTAGATGAACAAGAAATGGGAGCTCCCCTTACCTTCTTCACAGGATAGTCCTTCAAGGGATTATTCCAGAAGTAAGGAAAAAATAAAATACCTCAACTCGACTGAGTTGAAGATTTGTTACTCCACTCTGGAAGCTAATGTCCAAATTTGAAAAAATGGAAATAAATCTGGGCTGAGCAAAAGAGATTCCTCTTGTTCTTCAAAAAAGGCAATCCTCTTCAGATATTCCAAGTTTTCAGAAAAGCTTCCAAAGGTCCAATTCTTGTCCAGTAAATCCAAAGGTCTTCAAAACCTTTCAGAAACTCAGCAGCTCAGCAAATTTTCTTCTCTCAGACAGCCTTATTTATAGTCAAGAAAAGGGTTTGACCCCCACTATTCTAGACAACCATGTCATTTTCCTGTTTTTTCATTGGTCAGTAATGAGGTAACTTTCTCAGCCTTCACCGGACTGGTGACATAATGTCTCCTTCAGCTGTCACCCTCCCTCAGCAGAGAATGACCTAATGCCATCTGTAATCTGGCAAAGTTCCAATTTTTTCAGTCAGAACAAGTTTTCAACTTTCACCCAGATCCTCAACTTTTACCTAAATTTACTCAAACTGTGGAAAAAACACTCTTTCAACGTGCTATGTAATATTTAAAACTATTTTTCAACCATCAGCAGTGAAGCATCCTTTAGTTTGCTGTGAATCATAAAAGAAAACATAAAATAACATACATTTTACTTCTCAATACATAATTCTGCATATTCAATCAATCACTTAACATCCAGAAAACATTTTGCTTCAATAGAATTCTGTTTCACAAAAGTTCACATTCCCATCTGAAGCTTTTCACTTTTCTTTTGAACCAAGGCCTGACTTTCTCCTGTGTCTCAGCTGTGTTTAAGATAAGAGACCGTGCTCCTCACACTAAAATGTATGTGTGTGGGAGTGGGTGCGTGTGCTCGTGTACGCGTGGGTGTGTGTGTGTGCGTTAGAGCCTCTGTGTCTGGCTGCTGTAGCATGAAAAGTGCTCATTCAAAGATTACATTTTATTTTAATTATCTTTGCTTTAAAAACTCTCTTCATTTTTAACAGGCCTTGATCCACAGAGCTCTGTTTTAAGAGGCCTTCAGCTCATCTTAACAAAGTGTTCTTTCTATTTATTTTGGGGAGTTCTATTTGACAACACAGCAAAACACAGCAAAACTAACAGCAGAAAGGTTTGCCTCTGAGGCCTTCCTGCGTTTTTACTTGACCTAATTCTGTTCAGGCCTCCTCCTGGGCCTGAGTGAGCATGCGTATATGACCTTTGCTGTGCGTGTGTTAATGTGAGGCCTGACTCAATCTTATATTTCTTATAGCACAGGGTTAACTGAACACACAACAATGGTTTACCAAAATACAGACAAAGCATATAAAAAGTAAAAAACATACATCATGTTTTTCTGCTTATGAGTTTAAAATGCCATATAAATTAAACTAATCTAGGGTTACGGACGGTGTGTTATTACACCCTGCTCTGAGCCTGTGCCAAAGGCAACTTACCATGTGTGTGTATATGTGTTGTAAAGATCTTTGTAGCAGTATAAGTCTGTTTTCAACCCAAAAGTCCTACATATTTTGACACCCACTCCTTGAAAACAGGCGGTACTGCTCAAACAAGTCCTCCAACACTCATCGTGAATATCTCGTCATCTGTGTCCATGCCATCTGGGACCCCGAGATGTCGTCGTCAGGTCACGCGGGATCCTTGGTGCCTCTGGACCCTGGACTGCTGTTCGCTTTCTCTCAACATCCATCATGGTGTAGTCATCCTGGTCAGTTCCACGTGTGCCGCCCGGCTGAGGTGAGGTCGTCCTCCTCAGGTCATCTCCTCAGGTCATCTCCGGAGATCCTGTAGTGGTCAATGATTCTTCGTTCTCCCTTGTTGATCGAGCATCAGGATCAGCATTCTCACTGGCATGAGGCATCAGTTGTTTCAGCATTCTCCCTGGCTTCAGATATCCTTCAGGCGAGTAGGCAGCCTTGCCATCCACACCTACTGAAGCGGTGGTGTTACAGTAGGTCTTCAAGAATCAGGTCAGACTCTGAGTCAATGGGATCAGCTACTGCTGGTCTGACTGGGATAGCGTCGTCAGGTTCTTCCGGCTTAGCTGGGCCGGTTGTATCAGAACATTGTAAATAAGTAAATAAGTGAAATAAGTAAAGAAGTAAATAAGTAAACTACTAGCAAGAGCCGGGGAGGGTTTTTAAGCGGTGTTGGCTAAAATTATCAATTTCTTTCTGCTTTCGGAATCAAACCTCCTGGGTCGTACTTTGGGACTTTGCTCAGTAGCGTTGATTCTGGCACCGTCTTGTGTTTTACGGTGTGGACAGTCCTGACTTTTGGTTAGGTTTTGATGTTCTCCAGTTCGGTTTCTTCTGATGAAAGGAGGGACTTTGTCACAGTCCAGATGAATATTGCCCCAAAATTCCCAACGAGGAAGTATGGCCTGGCAGCTGTCATCCTTCGGTGGGGCAGGATAAATCACTTCAGCCTTCCAATATCCTTGGTGGCATAATCCCATTAGTGGTCTACAGCCCCAATCACAGTGCCATTCAGGGGTTTCTTTGTCCAGATGAATCCAGTTACATCTCGTTGTCCTTTTTATGTTGTGATGCAGGAGCATTATCCAGGTCACAATTCCTTCAGGCAAAATCAGTAGATTGATTACCTTGAAGTGGGGTTTGTCTGGCCCCGTTAGGTTCTCAGCTTCTACTGCAGACACCCATTCAGGGGTGTTTCCCAGCTGGTACATCCAAGCTGGATAGCCTGCTAGTCTTACTCTTTCCCAGGTCTTGGTAAGATTTTCAACAGTTTCATTTCTGTCCCATGGTACGAAGATGTCTCTTTGCGTGGTTTCCCAGCAGGTCATGTTTGCATATTTGGATCTCCCATGGGAGACTTTTACATGCGTTAGGCTCCATGGTCTGATTCCGGCTTGATACAAAATAACCAACAACATAACTAAGCCTATTAACACTACGAATCCCCGCAGCAGGGTTCGTAGACAAGTTGCTTTATCCATTCTCATAATCCTTAAACAGTCCTTAGGTCGGTCAGGGGTCGCCATATCTTCATAGATTTGTGGTACATCTGCATAGATGTGTGGATCTTCTTCATTGATGTGTGGATCTGCATCGCTGTTTGAATCATCCCGACTTAGTCTACTTTCCAGGCTTGTCATTGTTGAGAGAGTTTCTTTTCAGACTTCGTTTCTTTTAGCTCTGGGCTTCCTCCTCGAGCACCTGTGAGTTGTGGTCACTTGATCTTTGAGGAGCTCCAGATATAGTGGAGAGGGGTGTGGCCATCCAGGTTGCAACCTTTACCACACCCACTTCCACCGAATCACCAGCCATTCGGTAGGTTCAGGCTGGGGTCCTTCCAGGTGCCATTTCTGTTGGGGTTTTGGTCCCCTTCTCAATTTGATACTTATTCCTTTTATCGGCAGGTAGACTACATTAAATATCCATGGTGAGGTTGGAGGACAAAGCTTAGGGTGATATTCTTCTCGAGGTTCATCCAAATGAGACTTTCTGGTATTATTAGTGTTTGTGTAGAAATAGTTCTTGGTGTAGTTTTCCCATATAGAGATGTCAATTTTGGGTTTGTCGAACCATACAATGCCTTTTGCTATCTTTAGGGCTAGTATTTTCGGGCCCAATGTGGTCGCATTTGACTCACACTGGGACTTGGCCCTCCTTTCCCTTCACACGTCCTTTGTACAGTTCCACACAGAGAGGCGATGGGTGTGGCAATTCTGGTCTCAACCCTCTCCACACCCACTTCCATTGGTAGACCCCCCAACATGTAGGTTCAAGCTGGGGGCCTTGCAGCCCACAAAAAGGTTCGTCAGATGGGTCCTCACCTCTTCGACGCTGTTCCTCCGCCTCCCACAGTCTCTGTCTGAACATTTCCCTGGATTTTCTTCCATATTGCACATAGTGTTCACCCCATTCTTCCAACGCTGTTACCGTACTGACAAGAGGGTGTCCTCTGTACGATACAGTCGTCCTGTAAGCCATCCGTACTGGGTATTCTTCCCAATCGTTGATGGATGTGCAGACTCGATCACACAGCATTCTTAGGGGCAGCTCAGTGTTTTCAACCACTATTTTGTTTGGGTTAGTTTCTCGGTTGTAGATGCTTATTTTCATGGCTCGGCTTGTTGTCCAAACCTCCAACTCCCCTATGGAGATCTCGCAGAAATGTGTTTGATGTGGCTCTCTGTAATTATGGCCCCATCTGATTTTGAATTGCATTCCGAGTACTATTAAATAGACAACATTGAAGATCCATGGTGTCCCCATTGGGCTGGGGTTGTATGGCCTTCTCCATGAGTCTTTTGTTACTGCGTAGTCAGTGACACCTCTAAGAGACCCTTTAGTTAGGTCTTTGTTCCTGTAGAACATTATACATGAGCAGTAGTAATTTTTGGTTCTGTTAAACTTTAGGGTGTAATCTTTTCTGGGACGGTCTAACTTTACTAGTTCTTTCCGTACAATTAGAGCTGGTTGATACGGTCCTGTCCTGGATCGTTGAATCAGCAAATTCCACACATAAGTGGGTGCCTCGTCCTCTGAGTCTGAGTCATTGTAAAGCGGGTCTCTGTCCCAGGACCAGCATGTTTCAATGATTTTTGCAGATTTTATATTATCTCTCCCTTTCCAGATATAATTTGGACACCTCACGATTTGATTTAATAATTCTCTACCTTTCTTTCTGCGATGATGAGATCCTTTGATGATTCTAGCGCCCCGTCGTTCAGTTTTTAGTTGTCCATTTCCTTGTTCATGTGCTTCCATTCCCTCAGAAATGTCTTGCTGGCCCAAGCGTTCAATACACTTAGCTTTTTCTCTGTTTAACTGGGATGGGACTTTTCTGTGTCTTCTTTATTGTCTTTGATCAGCTGTATCGTAGCTCCCACCGAATACACTCCCTTGTGTGGAGCCACGATCATCTGTACTGAGACTTTAATCCACTGGGTGGAGTCAGGTCTTATGGGCGTGTCTACCCTTTGTGCCTCGTTTGACAATTTACACAATACTTTACCATAGTCCCCTCCCATTCACAGGTACAATCTTCTGGGCCTCACTCACTCAATTTCCATAGTGTGAGGATCATTACTCTTAGTAAAACTGTGGTCCTACTTTTCACACAAATAAAAGCATCCATTACTTTTACGGGTTTTAGTTGCAACTCCCGTACATCTTCTTTCTTTTCACCTCAGCTCTGAGGGGCTTATTTTTTCATCTCTTTTTGTTTCTTCGCCTCAGGTTTAAGGGGCTCACAGTTTCATTATTTTCTCTTCGCCTCAGGTTTGAGGGGCTTATCTTTTCCTGGTCCCTCCCACCAAATGGGAAGGCCAGTAGGTTCCATGTTGACTTCACAGCTGTTTTGCAGCTTTAATCAACTTGATCATTTCGCATTCTGCTGACAGGCATCTTCTCTTGGCGTACTCCAAGATCTTCAGAGCCCTACCTGCCCAAAGCTCTGAGGTTGTTGTCTTAAGATAACTCCCCCGCATATAGTGGCCATTCTACGATAGGGGAGCATGGTACTTGGTTCATTGGCCATAATCCGGTTTCTGGTTTGGAATTAGCTAGGAATTGGCTTCAGTTGCTCTATTTCTCGGATTCCCTGTTTTTGTTAACACAACCGTGTTATTGTCTAATATTCTCTTCACTTTGTCTGTGGCGTTGTATTTTGGACCCACAGACTTGTTCCAGCATGCTGACGACACTGTTGTCATTAGCTTTTCTTGCCGGTTTAACTACCACATACCCTGACATGGAGTCCACTAGCACTAGAAGATATTTCCCTCCCTTCTTGCTAGTGACTCCCATGGGTCCAGCAACATCCATACACACTGAGCCCCAAGG
>JBBPBX010005028.1:0-30000 GCA_038048925.1 Garcialebias charrua
CTTTCCGCTTTTCGTTAGACCCCAACGATAAACAGGTAATGACCGCAAAAGGGATCATTGACCTGAAACTGATCTGGAACCAACGAGAACTGGATCACCCGTTCCTCGTGGTCCCGAACTTACCACATGCAACCTACATAGGCTCCGACATTTTGGTAAGGTTAGGTGTCCGAGTGGACATCAACAACAATGTACTGTGGTCACTAAACACAGCCACAAAGGACTCTCCTGTGCTAACAACAGAGAACCTTAAGGCTGGACAGACCATTCCAGAGGTCTGTCAGATTGCTAACAGCCATAACACTGCGGTACCACCTCAGGTTATGAACAAGCCGGTGATGTGTCACATCATGAAAGGACAAGCTATTAGCACAAAACAGGCATACTTTCAACCATCTCCTATGTTTTTCAACTTAGGACTGTCCATGGAGGCCACATTCCAAGTGACCCTCGACTGCAGAACCACGACTGTTGCTGTGTGCAACACAAGCACAGAAGAGGTACTGATCCCAAAAAACACACAGCTAGGATGGTTGATCTCCACTGATTTTCATGATTTTGAGCTAAGCATTCCATTTCTGGGAGGACTCCCAGAGAACTTGATCCCATATCAACACACGGGGCAAGTCTTGTTCACGAAACCAACACAGGCCATAGCTCTCTTCTCCCCCAATGATTCCGACCATGACACAGTCAACCGGTTCGGTTTCAACAAAGGAGTCAGTCTATGCCCCCAAACTTACAGTGCACTACCTGTTGACAGGTTTTACGACACTGAAGGGGACTCACTGGAGCTCCCCAAAGAACAAGAACCCCTCTCAGTTGCTTCACAGATTGACCAGGTGGTCGCCCAAGCCGACGCCCTGAAAACTGATGAAGAAAGGGACAAACTTCGCAAAGTTCTTCTAAAATATGAGAAATCATTCTCAACTGACTCGATGGATTGTGGGTTGACCACGCTCCATACAGTGAGCATCCCAACCCCGCCTAATGCTCCCCCTGCATTTGTCAGACAGTACAAGATTCCTCTGGCAGCACATCAACCTATCAGAGAAATCATTAATGACCTGTTAGAAAAAGGTATCATCCGATACTGTAACAGCACTTACTCTGCGCCTTTATGGCCGGTGTTAAAACCAAATGGTAAGTGGAGACTCACTATAGACTACCGAAAGCTAAACAAACAAGTTCCCTTATCCAGATGGCCTATGACGCAACTCCAACAGGAACTGCCCAAGGTCACCAATGGTAAGTACTTCTCGACCCTCGACGTCGCCTCTGGTTTTTGGACCATCCCTGTGCGCGCCGAGGACCAGTACAAACTAGCTTTCACTTTTGGTGGCCGTCAGTACACCTTTAACAGGTGTCCCTTTGGCTACGCTAACTCACCTGCAGAGTTCAACATCTTCTTGAACAAAGCATGTCCAGACGCCCACGAGCGTGGAACACTGATCTACGTGGACGATGTCCTTTTGAGGCAGCCAACACTGGACTCACATTTGGCTGAGATCGACCACGTTCTGAATCAGCTGACAACTGCTGGTGCTAAAATATCACTGTCAAAATGCCAATGGTGCAGAACCAAAGTGGACTACGTTGGCCTACTTGTAGGTCCTGACGGAGTACAACCACAGCTGACTCGCACCCAAGGCCTCGACAATCTCAAAGTCCCCACCAATCTCAAAGAACTACAAAGTTTTCTGGGCGTGTGTAACTACTCGAACCAATTCATCGAAAACTATGCGGACCTTGCGAAACCACTGACTGAACTCCTTAAAAAAGACGTACCATTTGTTTGGACTGACAAACAGCAACAGGCAATGGACGCTCTTATAAACAGGATCAAGTCAGCCCCTTGTTTAGTCTACCCAGACTACAACAAAGAGTTTTACTTGGAAGTGGGCTTCTCAGCTCATTGCATAAGTGCAGGTCTGTACCAGATACACGACAGAGACAAACGTGTAGTAGCCTATGCCAGCAAAACGATGGCAGGCCCCGAGTTGAGATTCTCAGACTGTGAGAAAGCTTTACTGACCACAGTGTGGGCAGTTAAACATTTCTCCAGCTACATTGGTGGACAGAAAATCATTGTGGAAACACAACACCAGCCAGTGACCTTTCTTAACAGTGAACGCATCAGAGATGGTGTGGTGACAAACTCACGTGTTGCAACGTGGCTCATGGCGCTTCAAAGTTTTAACCTAGACATACGTTATGGTCAAAACAAGAAGTCACATCTGGGGACGGACTTGGCAATCTGCCAGAAGTGTACACAAGATGTACCAGCCACCCAGCCGCCGGTTGAGGTAAAACCCCCAGTAACTGAAGACCCGAATCACCACTTCTTTGATGACAATATCTGCAAAGATATGACAACATTGTACGTGGATGGATCTTCATTCCTCCGCGACAAGATCTGCAGAGCAGGTGTTGGAGGGGTCCTCCTCCAAGACCAAGAGCAGATAACTTTCAGCTACAAATTAGGATCTCAGACTTCTCAGTATGCTGAGATTGCAGGAATCCTAATAGCTCTCCAGATGGTAGTAGAACGCTCCATCAAGACGCTAGTCATCTGCACTGACTCTAACTATGCTCGTTTGAGTTTCGCTTGTCACCTTGCTGTGTGGAAACAGAACGGTTTCCTAACAAGCGACAGGAAAGTGGTCAAACACAAAGAGCTTTTCATGGCATGTGATCACTTAGTGACATCACATGACTTACAGATCTACTGGAAGAAAGTTCCGGGGCATTCTAGAGTCCCAGGCGATGACAAGCATTACAATGACATTGCAGATTCCTTAGCCAAAGAAGGAGCCGACGAAGGTCCTCTATGGTCCTTCGACCCCTCCTGGTTAATCGAGACTCTGCCAATACAACCTACGGTCAGGGTTATGGCAGTCACACGTGCCCAGGCCGCAGCCAGACCTGCTGACAACGCAGTCTCTGTACGACCCGCACTGACTGACCCAGACATCATCCAACTACAAAAGTCGGATCCTGCTATCAACTCCATGATACTGTACCTGACCGATCCGAACAAAAATAGTCCGTCTAAAGACGACCTGGATTCCGATCCAGACCTTAAGGTCCTCTATCAGCTGCGCAAACAGCTAAAACTAATCAAGGGCATCTTAACTTTCGCTCATGGACCAACGTCCTCACCTGTGTTCGTGGTTCCCCATGACCAAAGGGGGGTGATGTTAGTTCATGCCCATGATCTCCCGTCCGCAGGACACAAAGGAGATAAAGCCACGCTGACGGCATTAAAACAAATTGCCTATTGGCCTGGAATGAAAAAGGATGTCAAGGACTACATTGAAGGGTGCGTGGTCTGTGGCCAGTTTCAGCCAACCAGACCACTTCACAGAGCACCACTGCAAAGCAGAGGCATTGCATTCCCATGGTCTGACCTCCAGATCGACTGGGTTGGACCACTCACTAAGAGCTCTAGAGGAAATAAATATTTTCTCACGGTAACCTGTGCATTCACCAAATGGGTAGAATGCCTACCAGCTCCTAACGACACAGCACAAACCACTGCTATGTTGTTAATGAATCATATATTCTCAAGGTTTGGACTTCCCCTTAGGGTGAACTCAGACCAAGGTACACACTTCACAGGTGAAGTGATGAAAGAACTGTGGAAGACGCTAGGCGTCAAGGCCAACTTTCATGTCGGCTACCACCCACAGGCTTCAGGCCAAGTAGAGAGAGCAAACAGAACTGTGGTGAGTATTTTGAAGAAATACGTGGCTGCAAACCACAAGGACTGGGACGTGAAACTCCCTCTGGTCCTCATGGCCATAAGAGCCACTCCACACACATCAACTGGCATCTCTCCCTTCGAGATGATGACCGGTCGACAAATGACTCTCCCTCTACACCTGTTGTACCAACCAGGCGACGCCGCCATGGCGACAGCCTACACCACACAACAATACATGAAAGATTTGAATGTACACCTCAGAAACACTTTTGCTTTCGCCCAGAAAAACCTGGAAAAATCCGCTGAAGGACGTAAGGCGTACTACGACCAAAAGGCCTCTCACAATGAACTCCAAGTGGGAGACAGAGTCTGGTACTATACGTTCGCCCCAGCAACCGGGAAAGGAGGGTCCGAGACCGGAACTCTCGCCCGCAAACTAATGCCCAGGTGGACTGGACCTCATCTGATAACAGACAAAGTGTCCTCAGTCGTCTACGAAATCAAAATCAGCAAAGGCCGCAAAGAGCCAATTGCTAAATGGGTACATCGAAATCAGATCAAACCTTACAAGGCGTTCAATGACTCCACAAAAGACAAAGATCTCACAAACTCACCGACTTCATGGGATAATAAGGTCGTCCAAACACAAGTTAGTAAATAAACTAATCAGGTTTAAACTACCATATTTCCCACCCTATAAGTCGCATTGTCCAATTTGAACTTAGAAACGCTAAGCCTAAAACCCACAACAAAAACTAACCTTAACAACCGTTTAAATCCACGAGATTTAATTTGACCTCGGTCATAAAGTTGAGACCTGTTTTTCTTGTGTGTTGCACTTTGGAATCTGACGACAAGAGTGTGTCGAAGCAGTGAAACGTTGTTTCCTTGTTGTTTAGTCATTACTGTTGTCATTAGTTGAGATATTGTTTGGTTCTGAACACTCCCAGCCAAAAAGGTTTTGTATTAACATTGGTTAATGAATGATATGGATTTAACTATGCCAACATGCAGTTCGTTTTGTTAAATCTCAATCGTCGAAGAGTCAATGTAGTTTAAAGCTACTCAAGGTACAATAAACTACACTGGTCTCACAATTTCTAAATTGAACCGATTCGATCGTTTCTATTCTAGATTATCTATTCATTTTGATGAGTCTCGCCATAGACTTCAAAATTTATTAGGAATACCAAATCCTACGTCGTTCGTCTAAAAGACAACAGACATTTAGATCAAACTATATTTCATTTTTATTTTAGTTTAACCTAAACTAAGTAATGAATGGAGGAATAGTTTGGAATTAGAGGCCTTCGTTACAGAAGCCCTCCAAAATTCTATAGGTACAGATCCCTATACCTAATTTATAGATTTGATCCACCCCTTAATTGGTAATTGTAGCTGATCTAAACCATGATAGCTTACATACCAGGTGCATATAGGTAAGGCTTAATGTAAAATCCCAATCATAAGCCCACCTTAAAAAACCACATAATTGCATGACACATAGAACCAGAGTGGCACTGACTGGAAACCAACCAGCCAACAACCTTCGATGTGGGGACCTGCAGCTCCAACGCTTGGTCTTCAACCTTCATCCAAGGGTCGCCTCCTCTGCGTCAATCGAGGGATCCCCTCTACATGCTGATTATGAAAACAATTGTTGCTGATCAATCAACAAAACTAATCGTTGTGGATTTACTGCTGTGGAATTACCGCTGTGGATTATAAGACTTTGCTTTCCAAGGGATCACAGACTTTGTTTGCCAAGAGTTAACAGACTCAGTTTTCCAAGGGATTAAAAGCTTTTCGCAATGGGATTACCTCCGAACAGTATGGAATTTCAAAAAACTTTATGGGATTATAATTTTTGATTTTTTCTTTTCCACTTGCTGGATTACTTCAAGATCAAAGACAGTTCAAGGTTTCCTTTCGTGTTGGACCCCATCCCCAAGGACTGGCGATGGCTTCCAAAAGGGGGGAGATGTAGTGGACCTACCCAGGGTCAAATTAAGGTTTTTGAACTGTCCAGTGATGACCTTTACTGACCTCTCAGTAAAGCAAGACATTTACTACAAAATCATTCATTAAGCTGTAATCTGATAAATATAGTCACCAAAAGAGACTATTTCTATCTTTGATTTTAGGCTGATGTGATCAAAAGAATAACTTTTGTCATTTTCATGATGTGTGCTTTTAAGCTGTGTTATTCTGTGAGAGTTAAACTGTGTTTCACTGCTGTGTCAAAGGTGCAATCTCGGGTCACAGAGACTTCTTTTAATTTTGTTAATTCAAATGTTATCAAATGAATAATTTTATTTGTAAGAGCATCAGTACATTTTAATGTCAGATAAATCAAATACTCTGCTTAATTCAAAATGTTGTACATGGAGGATTTCTCCTCTCCTCTCGAACTTGCATGTGAAGATAAAAGGAACACTTTATCTCATTCATTTTAGCTTGAGCTCAGGACAATCTAGACACCCAAAGACTTTTGTTTTTGTCCTATTTAATAATCAAGCTATTATCATTAATAGGTCCCATATGTTATGCTCTGATGACGTTTGTTTATTCATACAACAATGTTGGTAATGAGTTAAGAAAGTTCTAAATCTGCTGTATCATGAAACTGGCGTCTTAAACTAACTTTCTTATCCTTTCTGACATTTTTAATCTAACTTATGCCTCCTCTCAGTGGCTCCTGGCCTAACAGACCGAATGAGAAAGAGCTACGTCTTTCTAGGTCAAGTTAGCCTTAAAAGAGCTCTGACTTCCTGTTTTCCTTAGAGTTTGCTGAGGTCCTCAACCCCTGATGAGGTTCCCCAAAGAACTGATGATCGTCTGGTCAACACGCTAATGACCATGTCATTCAGTTAAAGACTTATAACATGCCAAGTTATAAGCCATCTTCAACAGCTGAAAAGCTCTCTTTTATTGACATTCCTTTAAGGAACGTCTTATCTTGAACAACAGCACCAGGAGCTGCCGTTACTTTCGGTTCGAGTCAAGGCGCACGTCTGGAGACGCTGAGAATGGTAAACGAACTGACCAAACTGGACCGAGGGAGACTGACCATCTTCACGAGGTAACAAGTCGTCAAATGCTTTGCCAAGGGTACCAACGTGTAGCTTTAATCGGCCGGAGAACTGCCATGTTTCTGGTTAAACACATCAAGATAACTCCCTGACTCTTAACTTTTCTTCCTCCATTTCTCCTCCTAAATCTTTCCCTCTCTATCTAAGCTGGAAACTATATTTTTTAAGTTAAAGAGCCCACAGACTAAATATGCTTAACATCTAATATTTATGTCTGTTGTGTTAAATTTAAGTGTGCTGACGTATTTGAATTGAAAGAAAGTGAAATCATGTCAATCAAGTGTAATGGTGTTAATTTAGTTGATTTATTTTAAATAAATGATAGTGTCTCTTTGACATATCAAACTAAGTTAACGTCTTTGTCACTTAATGGCTTTGTGTATTTATCCATCATAAAGATCACAGAAATATTGGGTAAACTGAAAAAGAACAGAATCCGTGAATTTACTATTCAATCTGAATAAGTAGATTAATTAAGGATAAAGAGGTCAGTATTAATATTGACCTCCTCTTAATTCTTACATTTTCATGACATGACGTGATGTTGGATTCTCCAAACGCTGCGCGCAGCGCGCGCCGCAGCCTTGTGCGCAGTCTGTTTGTCTGTGAAGCTGTTACTCTCCAACAAGTTATATATGGTGTACTTTCACGTGTCATTTTGGAGAAATCTACAATAAACGCAGATTATGAATCACCTCCAGCTGCCGTGTGAGGGTGCGCGCGCGCTCCAAAGCGCGACCACTCAGCCTTTGGAATCATATAGATGAGACCATTCTATTGGACATGATCCGGCTTTGTGTGGACTGGAATGGCACAGTCCCGATCGACCTGCCAGCTCCCTCAACAAAGCTCCTGTGGAACAGTTTGATCGCTGCTGCTTCTCATGTGCACGCGTGATGCACCTGTGTTGCTCCAGAGCGCAGCAGTGCCAAACTGAAAAATGATTATTTCTGAAAACGGCTGATAAGCCATATCATAGATCAGAAAATTATATCTGTTTATAAATAAATGCTCTGCGTGTTACACTATCTCCAGTAAGGCTGAATCCGTTCCTGTTAAATGTATTTGTTGCACAACTTTGCGCGTCCTTTATTTGCGTCCATGTGGATGTAATAATTGTTATCATGTGTGTTTGGTGGGAATATTAATCATTTTCACATCATGAACAGTTAATAATAATAATAATAATAATAATAATGAATTCAATTTATAACGCACTTTTCATTAATGAAAATCTCAAAGTGCTACAAGGTGCAACATAATTGAATGTCAATAAAACAAATAATAAAACAATTAAAATCAACAACAGTATCAGCTATGATCAAAAGTAGAATCATGAGGAGTATAGTATGCTCGGTTGAAAAGAAAGGTCTTCAAGCCGCTCTTAAAGTCAACCACAGACTGTGGGGCTTCAGTTTCTCTGAATCACCTGTAAGTGTCGCCAAAGGAACAAGAACCACAGAAACGTGCGTACGCCTGCTCGGGAGCTGGCGTGGAAATGTACCTGGATGCGCACATATTCACGTTCAGTTCAGTTTTGATACATACGGGGTTTTGCGTGGATGGTGCCGTACGCAAGGTTTTTGTGCGCACGCACGGTTGATACATGAGGCCCCTGGTGCAGCAACAACAACCTGGAGCTCAACGCCCAGAAGACAGTGGAGATGATTGTGGACTTCAGGAAAGACAGAGCCCCTCTGCCCCCCATCACCTTTAACAACACCCCCATCATCATTGGGGACTGCTACCGGTTCCTCGGCACCACCATCACCCAGGACCTCAAGTGGGAGCCAACCATCAGCTCCCTCATCAAAAAGGCTCAGCAGAGGATGTACTTCCTGCGACAGCTGAGGAAGGCCAAGCTGCCGGCCAAGCTGATGGTGCAGTTCTACACGGCCATCATCGAGTCCATTCTCAGCGCGTCCATCACAGTGTGGTACGCCGGGGCCACTGTCAGGGACAGACACAGACTGCAGCGCATTGTGCGCTCTGCTGAGAAGGTAATCGGCTGTAGTCTCCCATCTCTCCATGACCTGTACGTCTCCAGGACTGTGAGGCGAGCAGGTCGGATCACAGCTGACCCTTCTCACCCTGCATACGGTCTGTTCGAACCACTCCCCTCAGGCAGGAGGCTTCGGTCAATTGGGACCAGAACCTCCCGCCATAAAAACAGTTTCTTCCCCTCTGCTGTCAGACTCTTGAACACTCATAACCATGTTACCTCATAACTTGCCTTGGTCGCTGTATTTTGTATTTTGATTGGGAATCACTGTATCACTGTATTTTGATTGCACCACTCTAATTGCACTGTTTCTTAGTAGGTTTTGTTCACTGAATATTGTATTGATTGTATTGATGTTTTATGGTTTATGTTTTTTATGTTTTATGTTTCTATATTTTATGCACCGTTATGCCGAAGCAAATTCCTAGTCTGTGAATCCTGTTCATTGACAATGGCGATAATAAACTGAATCTGAATCTGAATCTGAATTAGCAGGTGCTGCTGAAAGGCTCCCGGCTCAGTAAAAGCATCTTCTAACAGATTTATTCACAGAATTACAAAGTAATTTGTTTTTCTAACACCAATGAACCAAACACAGAAACAGGCATTGGACTGTGCATCTTCTAAACTCACTCCTTTTTTTTCTGCAAACCCCATTTAGACCAGTGTCTCCTGTGACAGTTCTTTCTTCTGGTGACCGAGGGTTTCCATCAAATATTCAAGCAGACTGTCCAAAGATAGCCTTCTCCAGCATGAACACATAGTGGTTCAGCTGAAGCTTAAAGCGATGCTTTTTAGCTCAGAGACGAAGAGCAGACGTGTCTTTTTTATTTATTTTTTTAGTTACCTAACATTGAACTTCTCTGGAGGACAAGGAAAACTTAACCCTCAAATCAAAACTGGCTGCTCAAGAGTTAAATAAAAATTCTCAGCTGTGCACCTTGGGATGTTTTTGTGATTTTCTCTGTGTCTGATGACTTTTCTGAGTCCAGAGCTGAGAGAACGGTCAAAAATACAAACTTTAATAATTCACAGAGTTCGTTCAGAGTTCTGCAGCCATGAGCAACGTGCTCAGTGCTGTGTGCGCACATGTGACAGGCAACACAAGGGAAATGTGTTCCCTTATCAGTCAGTCACTCGGTGAAACACTATTGCTATGGGAAATTGTGCCCCCGCGCGATTACCTGAAGGAATACAATCACGCCTTTACGGCAGGGGGCGTCAGCGTCACCCCAGAGACCCCGCCCTCTGGGTACTTAAGACACGGACGCCCATCCTACTTTCTCTTTTTGCCCTTCACCTCGCTTAAACCTGAACTTCTCTTCGTGGGACTTCTCTGTTGTACATCGCTTGACCAAAGGTGAGCTCGCTCCCTACGCTGAGCGTACAGAGAAATTTCCTACGTATTGCTGGGCTGGCGAAAGCTAATCCGGCACATTTTTCCTCAACCCCGAAGTTTTCTTCTCTTCTCTCCGCAGACTGCTTCGCTCGACGGCGTTAGCTGCGTCACACCGCTACCCTGCTAAGATCGTAGCAGGCTAGCCAGCGAAAGCGAGGCGATGGAGGAGACGTCTCGGAAAAGAATTTTGGAAAGACTTGCTTGTTTTTTCTCGGACATGGCTCCGGAGAAAGGAAAGGGAAAGCCGAGATTTACGAAAAAGGCTAGCAGGACGGCGAGCCCAACCTCGCTCGCCTGCCCCAGTGGCTGCGGTTTTTCCCTTTCGGCGACGGACACCCATGAGGCCTGTCCTGTCTGCCTGGGAATGCTGCATGCGAAAATGGCGCTGGACGCGCCCGACTCCTGCCCACACTGCAGCCAGATGCTAGAGGCGGTGAGGAGGCACCAGGTGGACCTCGTGGCCAAAGCCATGGACGCAGCTGCGGCGCCAACAGACCCGGACCTGACTGAGGCTCTCACTCCCACGCCGGAGCTCGAGAGCATGGATTTGGAGGACAGTACTCGAGTCGAATGGGGCGACAGACCAGACGTGGCGGCTCCCATCGGGGACTCAACAGCCGAATTTGACACTCGAGGCATGATGAATGCGGATGAGATCTCGCTAACAGCCTCAGGTGAAATTTCTGGTGATGAAGCCGACAACGAGTACGACGGAGAGGAGGAGGACCTCTCTCACAACCCGGCACCAGAGCTCCCGGAGACTGACACCTCAATCCCCGCTCTGTTCGACTTGTGCCACAGAGTGGCGGACGCGCTGCAGATCCCTTGGCCAGAACCTCCACCCCATCAACAAGTCACGAGGTTGGCAGGAAATTAGTTTTACGCCAAGCAGCAATCTACAACGAGGCACAGGATGCCCATTTTCCCGGATTTCCTCACAGAACTGACTCGCACCTGGGCCGAACCCAGAGCTCCCATGCTGCTCCCACTTTCACAGTTCCTGGACGTGGCTGGAATGGAGACAGCTGGGATAGCCAACGTGCCACAAATGGAGGACACGCTTGCATCTCATTTGGCCCCCAGATCTTCTGGAACGAAACTGACTTTGCCCAGTAAAGCCTGTCGAGCCTCAGCTTCTCAGCTCGAGAAGTGTTACAGGGCTCAGGACCTTGCGGCGCGCGCGATGAACGCATCCGCGATGATGCAGGCGTACCTGGCTGAAAAACTGCAGGAGCTCCAGGTGACGACAGACAAGCAGGCTGCCACCGAAGTGCTGGAAGAAGCCCCTAGGGCAACAGACTTTGTGCTCCGCATGATGGGGACAGCAGCCATCGCACAGGGTAGCTGCATGGCCGAGGTGGTCATCGCCCAACGTCACCTGTGGATGACTCTGACAGACCTCCCGGAGGGTCAGCGGATTCATTTTCTGCACCACTCGATAGAACCGACGGGACTGTTTGGAAGAGCTCTGGACCGGATTCAGACCAGGCTAGAACAGAGGCGTACAGGCTGAGGCCCTCCGGGAAGGCATGCCCAGGAGAGCTTTTGCCCCCCCCCCAGGGAGACAGCTGGAAACAGACCCGTGCAGCCTCGGCACCGCTCAACCACACGTAATCCGCCGCAAAAGAGGCCGGCGTACGAGGGCGAGCATCGGCAAAGACCTCCACCGGGTCCACCACAAGCTGGTCATTCCTGGAGTAGGAACAGGTTCGTACCCTGCCAAGCGGTCCAACAGAGGACCTCTTCAGCAAACCAGGATACAAGACAGAAGCGTGCCTGATGAAACGGGCCCTGTGCTCAGCTTTACAGGCTCGCCTGCCCACGTGGTACGGGGGCCAAACTTTACATGTCCAGACTTTATTTGTAAAAAGGTACAAAAAGCTGGTGACTTTGATGTATGCACATAACATGACTGTTCTGTTGTGAGTGAAATAAAATCAAAAGAGTTGTTGCACAAAACACAAATAAAAATTCAAAGAACAGTTTCGCCCTGTTTCTTGACAAAAAAACACACCAAAAAACACAGCAACATCAACAACACCGCTCCCCTCTGATACCGATCGCTATAAAGGGTGGGGGCTGTCACCCCCCTTCCCTCACGGTTCATGGGGTACTAGCTCAGAACTATAAACCCCAGCAGGTTGCCTCAGGACTGTCTGCAACAGACAGACCCAGAGGCATCTGCAAACAGGTACGCCGGCTCTCACGGGGCCAGGTGGGAGGGGTCACATCCTCCAACCCCCGTCCCGTCGGAACCCAGAGGGCCGGCAATACACAAATTCCACAAGCCTGCAACACGTCCGCGCGCCCTGAGGGCGTGCCGACAGAATTTGGTGACCATATCAACGTACCGTTATGGCCCCCAGACGCTTTTCAGGGGATATCAGCAATGGATAACGGGGAACGGGCACAACAGGGGCCCACAGGCCCGGGCTAGAGTCACATGCTAACAAAAGGGACAGCAACGACGCTGCAGGTTTTGTAAACAAATGCTGTTACAAAGCAGTAAATGCACCATGGCTGGATCAGATTCCTCTTCCTCATGCCCGAGAATGTCTGGACTTAATGGCTTCATCCAGGCTTATAGGTGCTCAGCAGAAAAAGGTGTTTCGTGCAGCTTTACATCCTCACGCTGAAACTAACTTTTCATCTTGTATGGACAGCAGGCCGTGCGCAGGCAGTGAATCTGTTCTGTGTGGCAGAGCTCAATGCACTGAATCAGCTGTGCCTTTGAATGGCATCCCTTCTACAGGGGAGACACAGTTCCCTGGAGTTTTAACCAGCTCCAGAGTAATGGTGGAACCGGTGGCTTGTGAACCAGACCCGGCCATGGAGCGGCCTGGAATCCGGAGGTCTGTTCGCATACAAAACTTACACTTCCTCCGTGCCATGACTCTCACTAAAAGGAGAAAAAGCGAACGTTCTGGCCCACGGTTGTCCAACAGGGACAGTACCTTGCACCCGTCCCCCAGCACCCCGGTTCAGGTGGTGTGGGAACACTTTTACAGGAAGGTCCCCTCCCTAATATAGTTTGCCCCCAAGGGGTCACAGGGCCCAGAGCCCTTGGAGGTGTGCTTAATACAGGAACATGGGCATCTGCTCCTCTTCAGAGACCTGCTGCATCACCAACAACAACAGCCTCTCCACTTACGCCCAAGACTGTGGCAAACTATAGCTTGGCTGCTGAAAGGAACAAACTGATGGCCTCAGGCCTGCCCAACAATGTGGTAAACACAATACAAGGGGCAAGAGCGATGTCCACACAGACTCTCTATGCTCGTAAATGGCATGTTTTTAATGCTTGGTGCATGGAAAGGAATATTGTTTCTTATTCCTGTGACCTGGTCCAGCTTGTTACCTTTCTACAGGACCTGCTGGAGAAAGGCCGCTCATTTTCCACAATTAAGGTGTTTTTGTCAGCCATCTCAGCATGCCATGAGGGCTGGGGGGAAAGACGCCCGGTGCACACCCTCTCATGATAAGGTTCATGAAGGGCGTACTGAGGAAGAGACCTCCCAGTAGGACCTTGACCCCTGATTGGGACCTCCAACTGGTCCTGAGTGCTCTTTGTGAGCCCCCATTTGAACCATTAAGCGATATTAGGATAGATTTGCTATCTTATAAGACTACTCCTGGCTCTTTGCTCGGCGAAACGTGTGGGCGACCTCCATGCAAAACAGCTGGTTGGAGGAAAACAAACCAACTGTTTGTATTTTTTGCAGTCCCGGCTACTGGCAGGGCCCTGTCAAAGCAACGCCTCTCACACTGGGTGACTGAGGCCATTAAGAGGGTGTACAGTAGCAAAGGTCAACAGGTGCCCTCTGGGGTATGTGCCCACTCTACTCGAGGTTTGGCCACCTCATGGTCACTGTTCAAGGGTGTACCAGTTGCAGACATCTGTGCGGCTACAAACTGGAGCTCAACGAACACGTTTGCAAAACATTACAGTTTGGACGTTACTGCGTGTGACGTTACTCAGGCTGTCCTCTCTAACACACAGTAGAGAGCGGTCGAGAGATGCCTAATGTATAAAGGCAGATGTTTCATTTCATTTCATTTATTTATTTATTTAAGTTAGGACAATGCATATTAATCAACATAACAGCAGTTAGCATCAATGTAAATATGCCGGAGTTAGCACAATAGCTAATTTGCATCCGTTGTCCTAAGGCAGGTAAGAATAAGAAACGTCCCATAAAACAAAAGAGCGGAGAAAAATACAAACATCACCTATATAGCACATAACACAACATAAAATTACAATAAAAATATGATGCCATAAGAAAATAGACAAAGTAATCTACACATGAGTGCACTTCTGATTATTTTTTAGCCAAAGTTTCAGAGATTTTTTAAAGCTGGAGTAGGTGCCACAGTTCCTGATGGAAACTGGCAGTGTGTTCCATGACTGCGTGCCTCTGATGGACACCACCATTTGGCCAAATTTAGTCCTGCGCCGCTGCACATCACAATCTCCTCTGGTCAGTGCTCTTGTGTTTACTGTACTTGTTTTTTTACTTATAAAATATATTAAAGGAGGAGGAGCAAGTCCATTTAAAACTTTAAAAATCAGGCAAACGTCCATAAAAATCTGATAGCTATTAAAATCCAAAATTTTGTACTTATTTATGATGTTGCAGTAATGATACTGTATTGGCTTTTTGTCAAAAATTTTCAGTGTTTTCTTAAAAAGAGACTTTAGGGGTTTCGTGACGATCTCTGAAGTGTGAGACCATGTAGTATAACAATAGGCTATATGGCTGAAGATCATGGCATGCATGTAAGCCTTTGCTGATTCTGTTGTCAGATAAGGTCTTATATGTTTGAAGTTTGCCAGATTAAGTTTAATTATATGTGAAATTCTCTTTACATGTTGCTTGAAATTTAGATTAGAATCAAAAATGACTCCGAGGTATTTAAATTGTTCAACCACATCTAATGTCTCGCCATTGACCAACACAGATGGATGCCCATCATCTGGTGGCAGCCGAGAGAAAAACATACAGACTGTTTTTTTAGTGTTGAGATGTAAACAAGAGTCCTGGAGCCAGTGAGACACCGGCATCATGGCACTAGAAAGCACAGCAGCAGCTTCATTTTTTGTTTTTCCATGAACATACAATACAGTATCATCTGCATATAATTGCATTTTTACAGTTTTGCAAACATTTGGCAAATCATTAACATATAGGCTAAATAAGATTGGTCCCAGTATTGAGCCCTGTGGGACTCCAGCTGAGCAGGTAAGAAAGGTAGATTGTGAGTTTTCTATTTGTACTGCTTGTTTTCTATCAGACAGATATGATTTCATCCAGCAGAGGGCACTATTAGAGAAATTAAAATGAGTTAGTTTAGCAAGAAGAATGTTGTGGTTGATTGTGTCAAAAGCACGTTTCAGGTCAAGGAACACAGCACCCACAAAGCCGCCCTGATCTAGAAGCTGTTTTAGATTTTCCAGAAGGTAACAGGTGGCTGTCTCTGTAGAGTGATACTTCCTAAACCCGAATTGCATGGGATGGAGAGAAGTTGGGCTTTCATTTAAATGCTCTGTTAACTGCAGAGCAACCCATTTCTCTGCAATTTTCGAAATGATTGGCAAAATACTTATAGGACGATAATTCTCTGGTTTTGTTTTGTCTCCTGTCTTAAACACTGGGGTAACCCTGGCAATTTTCCATGTGGATGGCACTACTCCGTATTTAATCGATTGGTTAATTATATGTGCAATTGGACTTGCAAGTGCTTCTTTATGAAGCTTAAAAAAATGACTTGTCAGGCCAAATATGTCTCTAGCCTTTGAGCCTTTTAGAGATGATATAGTTTTTATAACCTCAGTGACAGAGATTTCTTGTATACTAAATACTGGTTTATTGACATCTAGAGATTTATGTGGGATGTCAGGGTGTTTGAGATGCATTGTTAATTCTTCAATTGAACTAATAAAAAATGAATTAAACATATTAACAATTTTGCTTAAGTCATCTGTCAGTGCACCATTTACCTGAAGCTGTACATTTTTGAAATTATCAGTATTGTTGCGTCCCAGTAGCTTATTCAAATTTTCCCATATCACTTTCCCATTTCCATTTGCTCCTTTTATAATGTCAATGTAGAAAATAGCTTTTGCTTTACGTATGTGTTTTATCACTTTATTCCTCAGTGATGTAAAAATCTGACGATCAGTTGTAATTCCTGTACTCAAGGATTTCTTAAAGGCTCTATCTCTTTCTTTTATCAATTTTAAAATGTCACTGTTAAGCCAAGGTAAATGATTGTTCTGTTTTCCAAACTTGCCTATTTTTGTAAACTGGTTTAAAATTTCATTGACACTCTTGATAAAGTTGTTAGTACAGATCTCAGTATCTTTATATTCCAATACATTCGACCAATTTATTTGTTCAAGTTCAGTCTTGAGATGCTCTTGCAAATGTTTAGGTATAAAAAGGTAGGATCTATTTTTAGCAGTTGTGGCTGGATGCTGCCTATTAATTTTTCTTGAGCAGAAAATAAAATTGTGGTCAGAGAGACCAGATAGGAGGTTAAAAGTCTTCAAAATTCTATCAGGTTTGTTAGTGAATATTAAATCAATAGTTGTTTTGGACATATTTGTTATTCTTGTTGGACCATTTATGACCTTTGTTAAATTATGCTTGTCAGCAAGTTGTTTCAATTTTCTCCTATCCAATTTCTTGTCCCAGTTGATGTTAAAATCACCCATAAGGATAATCTCCCTTTGAGAGTTGCAGTGGTTTAAAATAGTTCCAAGTTGATCATAAAATATATCCTTGGTAGATGGAGATCGATAAATACAAATCAGAGTGAATGACATTGTGTGTGACAGTGAAACATTTAAACCGATACATTCAAGATTAACTTCCCCTGGCCAACTGATTAATTCACATTTAATATGGTTTTTAACATAGACCAATACACCCCCACCTTTCCCTGTCCCTCTATCCCTTCTGTATACATTGTATCCTGGCATATTCACAGCTGCTGTTGGTGATGTAGAAGTCAGCCAGCTTTCTGATATTCCAAGTATGTCAATGTTTGAGTCACTTAATAAATGTCTGATTTGTTCTGTTTTATTAACAATACTGCGAATGTTGATGTGACCCATTAAAATTCCTTTTGGTTTTGATCTTGGATCCCAAATTACTTTTGCATTATTGAGGGTTTGGAAAAAATGCATCTTGTTTTGTTTTTTAATAGCAGGATTCAGGTACTTTAGTTTTATGGCTGATGGTAGTCTTTTTGTTGCAGTTTTAGGATTATTTACAGCTACCTGTGGTTGCAAGCCAACAGTATGTTGTTGACTCTCAGCTGCCTGTGGTTGTAGCACACCTGCTTGAGCAAGTGGGCAAAAGTGTTGTTGTACCCTGGTTGGTTGTAATTGTAGCCCAGCTTGATGCAGAGATGGCAGTCCATGTAGTGGCAGTTGTTGTAGCCCAGCTGGCTGCATAGGTGTTAACACAGGTAGCTGTAGTTGTAGCCCAGGTGGCTGCAGTGGTTGTAGCCCAGGTAGCTGTAATGGTGGTAGGCCAAGTAGCTGCAGAGGTGATATCCCAGGTAGCTGTAGTTGTAGCCCAGGTAGCTGTAATGGTGGTAGCCCAGGTGGCAGAGCTGGTAGCACTGGTAGCTATAGTAGTGGTGGTGGCCCAGGTAGCAGAGGTGGTAGCCCTGGTAGCTGTAGTAGTGGTGATGGCCCAGGTAGCAGAGGTGGTAGCCCTGGTAGCTGTAGTGGTGATGGCCCAGGTAGCAGAGGTGGTAGCCCTGGTAGCTGTAGTAGTGGTGATGGCCCAGGTAGCAGAGGTGGTAGCCCTGGTAGCTGTAGTAGTGGTGATGGCCCAGGTAGCAGAGGTGGTAGCCCTGGTAGCTGTAGTGGTGATGGCCCAGGTAGCAGAGGTGGTAGCCCTGGTAGCTGTAGTAGTGGTGATGGCCCAGGTAGCAGAGGTGGTAGCCCTGGTAGCTGTAGTGGTGATGGCCCAGGCCCAGGATTTACTTCAATGTCACCAGCCAGAAGCAGTATCAGAACAAGATTAGCAGTTCTGGGAGATAGTAGAAAACTGCTAGATTGTTCCTTTTTACCTGGGGGTGGCCTAGCATGGCCATAATCCAGCAGCCTTGTGAAGAGAAGATGTTGACTCTTTTTAGCTGGCAAAAAGATTAGATTGTCACTTTTCCTTGGGCACGTTAAGCTCAGAAGTAGATAAAAAGATATAAAAACAATAAGCAAATAAGATGATGGCAAAATCCGAGGCCTTTTGATGATTTTGAAGAATTTTTGTAACAAACACTCAGGACCTGCCAAACTGTGTGTCTGCACCCCGGCAGCCATCTTGCTTTTCACACAAGCATGCATTTTACTGAGCATTTCAAGGGTGTGAATGAATTATGTTCCCATAGCAATAGTGTTGCACCGAGTGACTGACTGATAAGGGAACTGAAAGTTATGCACCATAACTCATGTTCCCTGAAGGAAGGGAACGAGGTGCAACACAGTTGGCCCTTTTCAATGCTGAAGCTCGGTGAAGTGCATTTTGGAGAAAGTAGGATGGGCGTCCGCGTCTTAAGTACCCAGAGGGAGGGGTCTCTGGGGTGACGCTGACGCCCCCTGCCGTAAAGGCGTGAATGTATTCCTTCAGGTAATCGCGCGGGGGCACAATTTCCCATAGCAATAGTGTTGCACCTCGTTCCCTTCCTTCAGGGAACATGAGTTATGGTGCATAACTTTCAGTTTCACTTGATTACTGAGAAATGGCAGAGGGTTTCATTTGTAGATGTTAGCTGAACATATTTAGTATTCAGCTGCAGAATTAACCCATTCCTTTATGTTTTACCTCCTTCCTACCCCTGAATCACTGCCCTCACAACAACCTGCACGCTGTCCTTATGAAGGTCCAGACGGGTTGAATGTTCAGTCCACTGCTTGATTTACATCCATCCATCCATCCATTTTCTTCCGCTTATCCGGGGTCGGGTCGCGGGGGTAGCAGCCTAAGTAGGGAGGTCCAGACTTCCCTCTCCTCCAGCCACTTGGAGCAGCTCCTCTGGGGGAATCCCAAGGCGTTCCCAGGCCAGCCGAGAAACATAGTCCCTCCAGCGTGTCCTGGGTCTTCCTCTGGGTCTCCTCCCGGTGGGACATGCCCGGAACACCTCACCAGGGAGGCGTCCAGGAGGCATCCTAACCAGATGCCCGAGCCACCTCAACTGGCTCCTCTCGATGTGGAGAAGCAGCGGCTCTACTCCGAGTCCCTCCCGGATGACTGAGCTTCTCACCCTATCTCTAAGGGAGAGTCCAGCCACCCTGCGGAGAAAACTCATTTCAGCCGCTTGTATCCGAGATCTCGTTCTTTCGGTCACAACCCAAAGCTCATGACCATAGATGAGGGTGGGAACGTAGATCGATCGGTAAATTGAGAGCTTTGCCTTTCGACTCAGCTCTCTCTTCACCACGACAGACCGGTACAGCGCCCGCTTCACTGCGGACGCTGCACCTATCCGCCTATCGATCTCACGCTCCAGTTTTCCCTCATTCGTGAACAAGACCCCGAGATACTTAAACTCCTCCACTTGGGGCAGGACCTCCTCCCCGACCCGGAGAGGGCATGCTACCCTTTTCCGGCTCAAGACCATGGCCTCGGATTTGGAGGAACTGATCCTCATCCCGGCCGCATCACATTCAGCTGCAAACCGCTCCAGCGAAAGCTGTAGATCACGATCTGATGAAGCCAATAGGACCAGTGGTGTAGTCTACGCGATACGCAGGCATACATCAGGAGCGGCAGCACCTCTGGTCTCTCTGAGTCTTTTATCATCTAACTGACCCGTTTTTTCAAATTGGACCAAAGCTGGTCCATCTTCCATCTGAATTCGGTGTTCAGTAACTCAGAGAGCCAGACGGGACCGTTCAAAAAAATTCTGTCGGACCAGGTTCGGGAGCTCACCCCATCGGTCATTCTTGCCCGGCCAGGTGAGCCCTAAAGCCGGAGAGCCGCCCACGAAGACCCGGTGTTTCTTCTGCCACTCACTGGACCCCGTTTGAACGTTCCACCTGGATCTGCGGTTCTCCTGTGGTTTCTCCTGGTTTTCAACAACATTAGCAGGGAAGTTTTTTACTTTTGCTGATTTTTTCTGCTGTCCTTTGTTGACCTCGTGGCGTGGGGGGAAGAAAGCGTACCTGGTGCGTGAGCGTGGGGGAGGTGTTTTTGACTGGACCAGAACCGAACCGAACTGGCTGTGGGGACATCACCTACATTAAGTCCACATTAAGTCTGTTTCACCTCCGTGGAACCTGAGCGCATCTGCGCGCGTGTGCTGACTGGACCCGACTGGAGCTGCGCTCTCTCTGCTCTGTGCTCTCACGCGCGTTCATCTGAGGGACGTGCGGATGTTTGAACTGCTGCTGAAATAATTCTGGAGCTGAGAGGTTCTGTTAGGCTTCAGCCCCTCTGGACTTGCTGTGTTTTTTTCTGGAGATGGCTTTTTTTTCTTTCTTTTTTTTAAAGAACCTCATTTGTTGTTGTGAGCTCAACAATAAACATCTTACCTGCTGCAGATAACTTTAAAGAGCCTCATTTCGTTGTTGTGGGCTGTTTGTGGATCAGACGAGCAGAAAGTGAAGCGCGGAAGAGAGCTGTTTGTGGATCAGACGAGCGGAGAGTGAAGCGCGGAGGATCAGGATCGTCGCTGTTTGGTGCCTGTTCCACACTGTTGGGGAGCTACTTGTGGATCAGACGGGCAGAGAGAATCGTGCGCCGCTGAGGATCAGGAGCTGCTGTTGCTGTTGTTTGGTGCTGTTCACGCTGTTGTCCCTTTGCTGTCCTGATACAGGCTACAATCATGCCTTTAATTTTAAGAGGCATTTCTGGCATCACACTCTGCTGTTTGCTGCAAATTGCTTGTTTCTACCTGTTGATTCTGGATCCAGCTTGTGTTAACCAGGACCACATCCATTCATATTCACAGGGGGGCTGGACCCCCTCTCACACAAACTGTAGTTGGGCCTCCTCAAAGGAACTGTTTGCACACTTAAATTGTGACGCTTTATGGTCAGAGACTTTTCTGCATCATTCATATTACTGTCATTATTTTCAGTTCTCAGACTACCTGGAATCACTGAATCTTATCAACTCATCTGGATCTGCCCATCACTGCGACTTTCATTGTTTTTGGGCTCTGAATGATCGTATCTTCATTAATGTTTCACATGGTTCAATTATGGGGGAAAAATGTCACACTGTTAACTCCTGTAATTACACATCACTGACAAAGAAGTCAAGTAAATGTCTGATATTAATGTTGTTATTGATCTCAGGGATTCAGCCAAACCCAGGGCCAATCACTAACTACTGTACACCTAATGAGTTTAAAAATATTTCAGGTCTCCGTTTTCTGCATGTAAACGCTCGTAGCCTTCTAAAAAAACTTGATGAATTGAAAATCCTAATCACTTCTTCTGGGGCAGATGTGATCGTTATCTCTGAAACTTGGCTCAAAAAATCTGTTTTGAAAAATGACCTGGCAATCAATGAATTTAAGATCTATCGTTGTGATCGTAATACAAGGGGAGGTGGAGTCGCTATTTACATCAGAGATTCTTTGGCTGCCAGGATTGCATCTAAAAAAACAATCGCAAACCAGTTTGAGGCTTTAGCTGTGAACATCACTTTGAAAGGAGGTCAGCCCTTAACTGTTGTTGGTTGTTATCGTCCCCCCTCCGCAACACCTGAAGCTCTGTCCTCCCTGACTGAATTCATAGGAAATTTAAAACACAATGAGATTGTTTTGGCTGGAGATTTCAACATTGATTGGAATAAGTCGACCCCCCTCTGTGATAAATTCAAGGAATGTTGCCTATCTCTCAATCTAACACAACTTATCGATTCTCCTACCAGACCAAACATAAAATGTCCCGAAAAATCTTCTATCTTAGATCTGTTTTTCACAAATGCACCTCACAAATTTCCTGGTATAGGTGTATTTGCCAACGTTTTGAGTGATCATTCCGTAATAGCAGCTCTTAGATCTACTAAACTTCCACCTGCTAAGCCCAGAATAATTCAAAAAAGGGATTTGAAACGTTTCAGTGAACAGTCATTCCTTTGGGATCTATCCCTCTTTGATTGGCAACGTATCCTACAAATCAATGACGTGAACACCGCTTGGAACTATTTTCAATAGTTTCATTCTCTTTGTAAACAAACACGCACCTTTCCGGCAGTTCAGGATAAAGAGCCGTGACAGCCCCTGGTTTACTCCTGAACTAGCTGATCTCCTGCACTGGAGAGATCATCTTTGGGCCGCAGCAAGAAAATCACACTCAGACACTGATTGGTTGAAATTTCGGCAGCTAAGGAATAAATGTACAACTGCCATCAAAGCCGCAAAACGTAACTACTTCTTATCTCAGACCTCCAAAAATCTAAACGATCCTAAAAAATTCTGGAAAACCATCAAATCTCTCTCAGGCACCCCCCAATCATCTGACCTCCCATCACAATTTCTTGTTGACTCTGTTCCTGTGTCAAATAAGCACGAGATCCTGAACTGTTTCAATAAACATTTTGTTGCTTCTAGTTCATTATTTGACACAGTTACAAACGGAAAATCAGCCACTTTATCTAATAATCAAACTTCTACAAATCAAATCCCTCCTACAAGTCAACCATCTGTTAATCACACCTTCTCTTTTTCTCCGTTCTCAGTCAGTGAGGTAAATAAACTGTTAAATGATCTTGATCCTAAAAAATCTGCAGGTCCAGATGAACTTCCACCTTACTTCTTAAGGCTGGCTGCTCATATCATCACAGTCCCTGTGACCCACATCTTTAATCTGTCCATAAGCCAAAACACCATTCCGGATGCTTGGAAAACAGCCTTTGTTCTTCCTTTGCTGAAGGGAGGTGACCCCACCTCACTGAACAATTATCGACCGATCTCTAAACTCTGCATCTTAGCCAAGGTTCTAGAAAAACTGATAAACTCTCAGATCAAAAACTATCTGGACTCATTTAACATCTTACCTCTTCATCAATCTGGTTTCAGGAAAAAACACAGCACAACAACTGCTTCTCTGAAGGTTCTGAATGATGTTGTTGAAGCATTGGATGCTAAGGACTATTGTGCTGCACTTTTCTTAGACCTGTCTAAAGCTTTTGACACTGTGGATCATAACATCCTGTGTCATAAGCTCTCAGAAATCGGTTTCTCTGATCACACCATCGGTTGGTTTTCTAACTATCTTTCCAATCGGAGGCAATGTGTTCAACATAACGGTACTTTTCCAGCTATTTAACAGTTAAAAATGGTGTACCACAAGGCTCAGTTTTAGGACCCACTCTCTTTACAATCTACATAGCTAATGTAGGTCACTGCATCCCTGATGCATCCTTACATTTCTATGCTGATGATACAGTTGTTTATTGCCGAGCTAAAACAGTAGCTAAGGCTTTCCAGTTACTGCAATCCGCTTTTGACATCATCCAGTCAGATTTGTTCCGTCTCAAACTTGTCCTAAATGCTGATAAAACAAAAGGGATGTTTTTTTCAAATAGGAAGGCGGTTCCAGCAGATCCTCCTCTGATTTTATCTTCAAATGGTGTCCCTATTGAGTTTGTTGATTCCTATAAATATCTGGGTATCCTGATCGATTCACATCTCTCTTTTAAACTCCACGTGGAAAACCTAGTGAAGAAACTGAAAGTTAAACTGGGTTTCTTTTTCAGAAACAGATCATGTCTATCACTGAATGTTAGGAAACGCCTTGTATCTGTGACTTTCCTTCCCTCCATTGATTACGGTGACATTCTCTACATGAATGCTCCTACAAGCACCCTGCGGATGTTGGATGTTGTCTATCATGGTGCACTAAGATTCATAACTGGTTGTGATTATCGTACCCACCACTGCACCCTGTATTCACTGGTTAACTGGACATCATTAACCTCACGCAGACTCTTCCACTGGTACATTTTCATCTTCAAATCACTTCTTGGTCTGCTGCCCTCATACATCTCCTCCTACATGTCTTTGCGTGAGTGCAGCTACAGCGTGCGCTCTCAGGACATGATTACCTGCAGTGTTCCGTCAGTGAGGACTGAACTTGGAAAAAGGGCCTTCTCCTACTCCGCTCCTGCTTCATGGAATATCTTACAAAAAGATCTGAAGCTCTCGACCTTGACTTCTCTAAATGGTTTTCAGAATCTGTTGGAATCCTGGCAAAAACCAATGCAGATTTGTTCCTGTCTTTGATTTTATACATATACCTTATAATGTTTTGCTAGTTTTTTGATACTTTGTTAAAAAAAAATATATATATATATATTTTTTTTTTCTCTCTTTTGTTTTCTATTGTTTATTGTTTGTTTGTTTATTGTTTAAGGAAATTCTACCATTGCTGTTCATTGTTCTTTAGTTTTAGCAGGTCGCTTTCGTAAATGAGCCCATGAGGTTCAAAAGATTTACCTGACTAAATAAAGGTTGAATGAATACTGAGTATACCCACTAGCAAAGCTTGAGAATTTCAGTATACCCACTTAAAGTGGCCAGTGATACATGACATATGGTAAATGGAGCTTACTTATATAGCGCTTTCCAGACCCCTTTGAGGGGCCCCAAAGCGCTTCATTAGGCACATACAGTTAAATGCTTCTGTAACAATCTGTCTGTATGCAGCATTTGTTTATTACATTTGTTTATCCAGCAAATTATTGTATTATTCTTTACTTAATACCTAATACTGGAACATGCTTTGCTTTGATACCGTTTTATAAATTATAAAACATGTTTTTAACACAAAGCCAACTGTTGTACAAAGTTTGTTGTGCTTTTATTCAAATATAAGCTTCAGAGAAATTTGGAAATGTTCAATGCGCTTAAAAATCAAAATAAATGTATGATTACTTTGTACTAACTGGTATACTTTGGTTTCCAAGCACAGTATACCCACTACAAAAATGTAGACTACACCACTGAATAGGACCACATCATCTGCAAAAAACCGAGAAGCGATTCTAAGGTCACCAAAACGGATCCTCTCAACACCTTGGCTGCGCCTAGAAATTCTGTCCATAAAAGTTATGAACAGAATCGGTGACAAAGGGCAACCTTGGCGGAGTCCAACTCTCACCGGAAACGAGCCTGACTTACTGCCAGCGATGCGGACCAAGCTCTGACACCGGTCGTACAGGGACCTAACAGCCCATATCAAAGGGCCTGGTACCCCATACTCCCGGAGTACCCCCCACAGAACCCCCCGAGGGACGCGGTCGAATGCCTTCTCCAAGTCCACAAAGCACATGTAAACTGGTTGGGCAAACTCCCACGCACCCTCCAGGACCCTGCTGAGGGTGTAGAGCTGGTCTAGTGTTCCACGACCAGGACGAAAACCACACTGCTCCTCCTGAATCCGAGGTTCGACTATCCGACGGACCCTCCTCTCCAGAACCCCTGAATAGACCTTACCAGGGAGGCTTAAGAGTGTGATCCCCTATAGTTGGAACACACCCTACGGTCCCCCTTTTTGAATAGGGGAACCACCACCCCAGTCTGCCAATCCAAGGGAACTGCCCCCGATGTCCACGCGATATTGCAGAGTCGCGTAAGCCAACACAACCCCACAACATCCAGAGCCCTAAGGAACTCAGGACGAATCTCATCCACCCCCGGAGCCCTGCCACCACGGAGCTTTTTAACCACCTCGGCGACCTCAGCACCAGAGATTGGAGAGCCCGACCCAAAATCCCCAGGCTCCGCTTCCTCAGTGGAAGACGTGCCAGTAGGATTGAGGAGGTCTTCGAAGTATTCCGCCCACCGACTCACAACATCCCGAGTTGAGGTCAACAGCACGCCATCCCCACCATAAATGGTGTTGGTCGCGTACCGCTTTCCCCCCCTGAGACGCCGGATGGTGGACCAGAATCGCCTCGAAGCCGTACGGAAGTCATTCTCCATGGCCTCTCCGAACTCCTCCCACGCCCGAGTTTTTGCCTCAGCAACCACCCGAGCCGCATGCCGCTTGGACTGCCGGTACCTATCTGCTGCTTCCGGGGTCCCACAGGCCAAAAAGGCCCAATAGGACTCCTTCTTCAGCTTGACAGCATCCCTCACCGCCGGTGTCCACCACCGGGTTCGAGGGTTGCCACCACGACAGGCACCAACAACCTTGCGGCCACAACTCCGATAAGCTGCCTCGACAATAGAGGCGCGGAACATGGCCCACTCGGGCTCAATGTCCCCCGCCTCCCTCGGAACGTGTTCAAAGCTCTCCCGGAGGTGGGAGTTAAAGCTCCGTCTTACGGGAGACTCTGCCAGACGTTCCCAGCAGACCCTCACAATACGTTTGGGCCTGCCAGGTCTGACCGGCATCCTCCCCCACCATCGGAGCCAACTCACCACCAGGTAGTGGTCAGTTGACAGCTCCGCCCCTCTCTTCACCCGAGTGTCCAAGACATGCGGCCGCAGATCAGATGAGACGACAACAAAGTCGATCATCGAACTACGACCTAGGGTGTCCTGGTGCCAAGAGCACATATGGACACCCTTATGCCTGAACATGGTGTTCGTTATGGACAATCCATGACGAGCACAGAAGTCCAACAACAGAACACCACTCGGGTTCAGATCAGGGGGGCCGTTCCTCCCAACCACACCCCTCCAGGTCTCACTGTCATTGCCCACGTGAGCGTTGAAGTCCCCCAGCAGAACAAGGGAGTCCCCAGGAGGCGCACCCTCCAATACCCCCTCCAAGGACTCCAAAAAGGGTGGGTAATCTGCGCTGCCGTTTGGCGCATAGGCACAAACAACAGTCAGAGCCCGTCCCCCCACACGTAGGCGAAGGGAGGCTACCCTCTCGTTCACCGGGGTGAACCCCAACGTACAGGCACCAAGATGGGGGGCAACAAGTATGCCCACTCCTGCTCGGCGCCTCTCACCAGGGGCAACTCCAGAGTGGAAGAGTGTCCAACCCCTCTCAAGGAAACTGGTTCCAGAGCCAGAGCCATGCGTTGCGGTGAGTCCGACTATTTCTAGCCATACCAATGGAACGTGCCTCAGAAAACCCCCAAGATCTAATCCATTCAGCCAAAAGTCTGGTTTCTCGAGACATGAACCAAACCATCATGTAAGTCAGGCAGCCTGACCAGGTCCAGATTAGCCGCCGACGTCTTCCCTTTGTGTTGATAGACCAGGAACTAGCCGAATGCAAAAAGCAGGAACCAGTTATCATAAATCCAATTAAATATGTGTTGTTAAGATCCACAGATGACAGCAGAGATAGACACATCATCAAGTCTTCAAGTCGATGAGATATCCAGCTGTGTGCATGTCAACAGGACAAATCATCTCGTCTACAGCCTGTCTTCTTTTTGAAGAAATGTTGTCAGTTGTGTTGAGGGACCAACTGACCAAATTGAAGTCCATAGTTATAATTCAGAAGATTTTGAAGAAGAGAGGCTCTCAGACAGTTTCACAGACAAGACAAAGCAAAAGCAAAGCGGAGACCAAGAGGAGACGTACACCCTTGAGAAGAGCAAGTGTTGAAGTGTCGAGGTACTTCCCTTGATGGCGCCCTGTGTTACAGAAGAGTGTCAATACAGTCTTATATCATTTATAGCTCTGGGATGGAGGAGGAATTTGTCCAACTCTGCGCCCAGAGATGTTTGACTCCTTGTGTGACATCTGCCCCCTGAGACTGGCCGACCCATCCCCAGTTCCGTGGCTCTCGTTCCACAGTGGACAATGCATCAGTAAATTGAGCAGCTCTTCAACGTGTCTTTTCCACCACATGACTACAGTACATTCCCAGTTGAGAGGAAGTTTCTACCTCCCCCTTTCTTTAAAAGAACATATAAATATGATCACATCTGTGAATGAGTTTATCTTTTGAATTGGATTACTGGAATAAATAAATGTTTCCATGTTGATCTAATGTATTGAGAAGCACCTAAGATCATGCCACAGTAACAAGAAGCTAACCACAGATATCATGTCTGTGCGAGGTCTTTTTCACGACCTGCACCCTGTAGGCCAAAACTAACAGTTGAGTCACGCTGGAAGAGATTAGGCTGCCTAAGTGTTGAAGTATTTAAAGACCTCACATGATCACACATAATTTAGAGGAACTTCAGCACCACCTCCCTACTCTTCATCGTCTCCCTCCTCCCTCAGCCTGCGTTCTGCCTCCTGCCCTCTCTGTCTGTAGGTTCTATTTCTGACCCACCATGTCTTCTCCTGTCGGGCAGTCCAGACAGAAACACATTTGTGATTTTATTAATTCATAGCCAAGTTTGAGGAAGTCTTTCGGACGAAAGACGAAACGTTTCTACATTTTTTTTTGCTTTGTTTTGTTTTATTTTTTGAATGTCCAGAGGACCAGACTTAGCTTTTTTAGATTTTTTTACCTGGATTATTGAGCATGCATCAGAGCATAGCCAAGTTTGTTGAAGTTCACGCAGCAGAACTTTGTTCTTAAAGCAACACTGATGTCATAAGATATTACTGGTGACCTACCGTCATTTCTGCTTGCTCCTCGTTTTCTCTGTGTTTTGTTTTATTTTTAACCTGTTAGTGTGTTGGTCCTGGCTGTGACAACCAGGTGGGATTATGGTAACCCCCAGGTGTCAGTGCTGGAGTTCAGCAGACAAGAAGCACCCAGGGAACCAGATGATGTGTGAGAGAGTAAATGTTGAATGAGCAAGTGAAATAAAAACCATGAAGCTCCAACTGACGGCACAGAGTTTGTTCTTCAAACGCAAACAACACATGGTACCAGGTGTAAAGGGATACTGGACAAGTGAATGAAATGCAACAATAAAGGACTAAATGTTTAGAGAGGAACATTGTGAAAAGCTCGTTGGAAAATCTCAAACCAGCAGAAAGTTTGAAGATGACTGGAAGTGTCCACAGCAACTGGTGTATCCTCAAGCCAACGCTCCAACTCTACATAACAGCCATGGGACTGGAGACCCACTTGGACCAAAAGGTACTTCTACTTCTATCAAAAGCTGTTTGAGGAAGAAGTCAAAAAATATCAACTTAATGTCCCCAACAAGTTTGATGAACGCTGTTCTCCGAAAAAGAATGAAACCCGTGGAAGATGTAGGTAAAAGTCCAGCAGCAAAATGAAACTTTTTGACTGAGCTCAAGTTGAAAGCACAGTCATGCAACTTCTCTGTGCTGAAAAACATTCATACATCTCCACTACGCGCGCGCGCACACACACACACACACACACACTAGGGCTTTAACAGACTACTCGAGTAATCGACACATCGATTCCTAGGACATCTACCAAGTTTTTTTATTTCACGTAGAGTATTCGTAGTGACGTCATCACGTCACAGTTACACAACAGCAAATGAATCAACTTCCTGTTTGGAGCGCGTTGCGAACCGGTGTTACACCAAATTCTGTGACCACCATATATTGTGACTAGGGATGGGGCAGATCCGATCCAGTATCGGTATCGGTATCCGATACCAGCAGAATGTAAGTATCGGGTATCGGAACCAACCTGCCGATATTTCCGATACTTTCTAGATGTCAGAGAGCACATATATTTCACCATACTCTGTGACTTCTGTCTTAACATTGTTACTTAGCGGTATATTAGTGTTCAATTATAGATTAAATCTGTATCTGTTGATAAAATTCAACAAGAATTACAACTCATATAGTGCCAGAATTAAAAATAAGACTAGAAAATGGGGAGTAGAATGTGATGATTTCCCATAATGCTTAGCAGTATTTTAGACTAGTGTTCCTTGCACCATGAGTCAGAAGGACGTCTGTGGAAGAGACC
>JBBPBX010005028.1:34774-63422 GCA_038048925.1 Garcialebias charrua
TCGCTTCATCCTCCGCAGCTGAGTCCATGAATGAATTGAGGAAATGGATGAATTTGTCACGAGCGAATTAAACTCGGGTTCAACGTGGCTGCGCGCGGCTCTGCAGATTTCATGGTGTTCTGGTGTGCTGGACCAGCGCTCCCTGTTTTTATTTTATTTTTTAGAACGTTTTATTAACATATAATCACAGAACTTCGCAGCTGCTGAGAGGAAATGTAGTGGAGGCGGAGCATTCGGAAGCAGAGCTGAATTTCACCGACAGCAAGAGCCATATATGGCTCTGAGAGGGAGGGACCAGAAACGTGTCTCTGTTCAAAATTTTCCTAAGTGCTGCGTTCTACCAAAAACTGCAGACTGAACTTTTAAGGATTAAGTCAAAGTCAAAGTCAACTTTATTGTCAAAACTGCAATATGTACAGGACATACACAGGATTGAAATTGCATTTCTCTCAGTCCCTCGGTGCAACGGTAACCATTTAAACACTAAAACACTAAAACATTTAATAAACATAAGCATAAAATGAAATAATAAAAGTGTAATACTGTCCTGAGTTTTTGCATAGTAGTTTTTGCATAGTAGTATAAAAGTATGAAAAGTTACACCAACACTAAAACACTAAACATTTAATAAACATAATCATAAAATGAAATAATAAAAGTGTAATACTGTCCTGAGTTTTTTCATTGTAGTATAAAAGTATATCTATAAAATAAAATGAAGGTTCTGGCATTGACATTTGTAAAAGAGTGACAAGCAGCATATGAGGTTAATGTACACAGTATATGTATGAGGTAGTCGATATTGGTATAGAGGTAAAGTGGCATATGCAATAAGGCTAGTAAAAGGAATATATACTGTACATCAGCAGTAGTGTAGATATAAAAAGTAGTGTAAATGTAAACAGTAGTAATAAATGTAAACAGTAAATGTAAACAGTAGTATGACTATAGGCAGTAATGTAATACAAACATTAGTGCAAATATGAGAAGTAGTGCAAACTGAATGAGCACATGACCGTGAGTTGAGTGAATAACCCGTTTTGATGACACAGAGTCCAGTGTTAAAATCTTTGTGTTGTGTGGTAATGTGTGAAAGTTTTTTGTGTTAAGGCAGTACAAGTGGGAGGGAGGGCAGAGCAGGCAGAGAGTTAAGCATCCTGACTGCCTGATGAACAGAGCTGTCTCTCAGTCTGCTGGTTCGAGCCTGGAGACTCCTCAGTCTCCTCCCTGATGGCAGCAGTCTGAAGCAGCTGTGTAGTGGGTGTGTGGGATCACCTGCCATGCAGAGGGCTTTCCGAGTGAGGCGGTTGCTGTGTAAGTCCTGCAGTGAGGGGAAGGAGGTGCCGACGATCTTCTCAGCTGCTCTCACGATGCGCTGGAGGCTCTTGCGGCATGATGCAGTACATGCACCAAACCACACAGTGATGCAGCTGGTCAGGACACTTTCTATGGCACCTCTGTAGAAGGTGCACATGATGGGGGTTGAAGCTCCAGCCCTTTTCAGCTTGCGGAGAAAGTAGAGACGCTGGTGAGCCTTCTTGGCCAGTGCTGCAGTGTTCCTGCTCCAGGACAGGTCCTTTGAGACGTGCACTCCCAGGAACTTGGTGCTGTCCACTCTCTCCACTGTGGTGCTGTTGATGGTCAGAGGGGCATGTTGACAACTCAGTTTCAGCTTCTGTAGCAAATTGCAATAGTTAAACTGATATTGTTTAAAATTATATTTTATTCTTGTTTAATCTAAAAAGGCAAACTCACAAATAAACATATCCCCCATGCCTAAATAAAAATGCAAGAAGTGACACTTTCTCATTTAACAGACAGATGACAATAAAAGTATGTTTTAAGGAGAGAGTTTGCATTGACATTCTTGCATGTTTGTCTCGCAGGTGTTTGAAAAGCTGAAGGACCACATGTTGATCCCAGTGCCCAACTTGGAAAAGGGCAAAGTGGATGGCAGCCTCACATGTTGCTCTGTTCTCATCAACAAGAAGACCAACATCTGAGCACGCTCTACAGCTGCCCATCAGAGCTGCAGACCCTGCAGTGAGTCTGTGGAGCTCAAGTAATTAAATTAATATTCTTTTTTTTTTAAATAGTCCATGTTGCTGTGGGGAGAAAAGCTAAAGTCAAACATTCAGATTATTTCAGCAATTTTAATATAAAAGTAATGTTTGTTATTAATTTATCTAATTGACGAATAGTAAAGTTTTTATAAAAATAAATAATATATAAACATTCAAATAAGTAGAATTTTGGTCAAATTTAGATTTTAACAGTTTTCTGTAAAAATTTTGAGGAAAAAAATAATAGATTTACAAGTTTGATAATTTTTCCATTTGTTTGGTCCTGGATTCAAACAGTGTTGGTTCCTGTTGTTTACATCATATTAGGATTTTATTTTATTTTCCTGAATGTGGGGGATCTGTTTTCAGACCAGAGTGCCATGTTGAGTCTTTGACCTTCAGAGAATGTTGAGTTTTTGGGACCAAACAGAGTTAAGTGTTTCCAACCTGTCCAGAAAACAGCACTGAGCTAATGGAACCAGCTGGCTCCATATAATAAATACTTTATTACCATTATTAATATATTACCAAGACTGTACTGCATAATTATTTATTTCTGAAGGTCAAGAAAATGTGATTAATTTGGTTCACAATGTTTACATGCACCATTTAACTGTGATTTATTATCCTTTATTTTATTATTTTTTTATTCTTGGGGGGACTTTTGTGCATAAAAAACAAGTGAAACTTAATGTATCAAGATCTTTATTCTAAAGCAAGGTGTATGTAAAACAATAAATTGATCATTTTACACTTTTACATTAAAACATATACCGGTAATGTTTTATTTTTTTTACTATTGGTGCTGAATAACATTTTGAAATATGTAGCTAAATGTAGCTGTTGGATTGTTTTGATGTATGTATTAATAATTAAAGACAAACTGGACAGTCTTCTCTTGTAACCATCCAATTTGTGATTCATGTAAAAAGTTTATCCATTTAAACCCGAGTCACTGTTTTTATGAATCACTGCTGAGGTCGGAGGGAAGATTTTTTTTTTCTTCTTGATCTATAAATGTTGCCAAGTGACGTTACAAGAACCGATGGTTGTAGCAGTTTTGCATCTTCTTATTAGTAGAAGTGCAAAAATAAATAAAAAGTAAAATAATAATAATAATCTGGAAAGATTAGTTATGTGTGCCAAGGTCCATTGAAGTAGTGATTGGTTGTGATTTTTAGACACAGATGAATTATTCATTTAAACACTTTTACACTTCTTCTGGTAATAGTCAGTGCCTTTGCAGAAAATCAAAGACCCTTCTCCTGCTGAATCTTTGAAGGTACTCCATTTTCCCTTAAAACTATTACAGTATTTTGCCTATAAGTTTGCATAATTTGCATGCCCTGCGACTTATACAACAAAGTGACTTTATGGTTTTCTCTATCTATACTTATAAACCAAATTTTGACTGAGATATGACCGTTTTCATTTATTCTGACTGAAAACATTGAACACTACTATTTTCAGCTGCTAGATGGTAGCAGAGTAGTATGGCATGCCGTTTTGTCATGTAATAGGAAAAAGTAGCTATTAATGACACAATCGGCTTGCCATAGTCTGCCACATTTGTCCAGCTTCGGGATCATGCCTGGAGCAACCATCAAATCAGATTCATTTCGCTGCGCCGCCCCAGCGAAATGCAGCTACTTTGACCACTGACGTGCATTTATTGAGCAAAAGTTCAACTGAGAAACATCTTTACTATAATTTTGAGCAAAGAAATAATTGTTGTACGTGATAATCTTGTTAAATAAATAAAAAATGCACAGCGTTCCTCCTTCCTGATTTTCTCCCTTTGCGCTCCCGGAGCACCGAGGCAGTGAATACTTTTGAAATGCAGCTGATTTTACAATTACAGGTAGTCCCCGACTTACGAGCGAGTTCCGTTACAACGAGTTGCTCGTAAAGCGAAAATTCGTAACTTGGAACGGCCGCCACGTGTCTCGTAAGTCCGGAATTTCGCTCGTAAGTTGGAACGGTTTTGCTAGCGCGACTACAAACACTCGTTTTTCATCGAAAAACTGCTTACGAGTGCATAAAAATGATCGGAAACGTGTGTCCACATGTTTAGCTAACGAACTGTGGTGAAAAAACACAGAAAAATTCTGTATTTTTTGCGTTTTTTCCAAAAATTCGCCAGCTCGTAAGTCCGGAACCTCGTAGGTCAGAGCGCTCGTAAGTCGGGGACTACCTGTACAGTGCATTAATTAAATAAAAGTTCAACTGAGACACACCTTTACTATAAAGATGAGCAAACAAATAATTGTTTTAGGTGCTTATCTTGTTAAATTTCAAAGAAATGCACAGCAAAATGTCCCTCTGCGCTCCTACTTCCGCGTATCGGGTTTTGAAATGCAGCTCATTTGACCGTCAAAGTGCACTGATTAAGGAAAAGTTAGACTGAGACACACCTTTGCTATAAATTCGAGCAAACAAACATTTTTTAATGTGTTAATCTTGTTAAATTCTTGCTAAAGTCCTCCTGTGCATGCTCCAGCGGCCACCATTTGGCAGCCCATCGATTTTTGTCACAACACCCACCCACATTTCCTGTTTGTCAGTGGTGACACTTAATAGATGCGATTTATACGGCGAAGCGACGTATTTATGTTTTTTCCACTTTATTAGACGCATTTGGGCTGATGCGACTTGTGCGGCGGTGCAACGTCCACGGCGGAAAATACAGTAGTTATGCCTGTTTTGTTGTTTACAGTTTGTTTTCTTCCTGTCCGGAAGATTTTTACATGACACACTCTATTTAGCAGGATCCAGCAGGACTTTTGGTCCTGTTAGATTATAAACACGTTTTATAATACAGTATATAGTACAACCAGTACTCCCATCACCTCTGAAACCATGTTGCTTTTCTGTACGACTGTAAGTGAAAGTTGAGGAAATGACATAATGAGGTGACTCAACCCCCCTCCATAGACATCAGTGTATGTGCGAGTGGGCAGTGATGGAACATGGAAAGAATTCACGTCGGGAGGAAAAGCTCGTTTGTCAGTAAACACAGACGCTTTAACATTTTCTCCTTCTGCCTGCCTCATTTTCTCCCATCCTCACCTATTGCCTCATAGGGAGCTTTGGAGTTCATTTCTAGCGGTGACATCATACAAACACTGTGATTCCGATGACCTGTGTGATTGCATTCAGTAGTTACAGAGGCCAGTTTTTATTATTATGCTTTATCTGCAGCTGGGGACCACATTAAACACTTAAACATTTGGTTTAAGAATGAGTAATGCCTTTTAAAACAAATTAATTAATTATAAAACAAAAAAACTTCCCCTCACACATAAAAATAATGTTAAAACATGGATGCCTTCTTTGGATTCTGATTGGTAAATTGCAAATACGGTAACAGTTTATTTTAAAGGTCCTGTATTTTATTGCCTTACCTCATCCTCCTCAAAAGTCATGAGTCAAGTATTTGTTCCATCTCAGGTCACTTATTTTCATGTAAAATATGAAATTAAATTGTTGAATAAACTTCAGTTGAGCATTTAATTCACTTTTGCCAATAAACTAACATCTAGTCTGTGTTGTGGGTTTTTGTTATTGATTAGCCGGACTATTTAATTAACATTTTATCTCTCAACTTTTACTTTGTATATTTATTTAATCCATATATGGACTGGGCAGGCAAAAATTACAAGGCTTTGAATCATGATTTGATGGTGAACAACGGCAGCACGCTGGTGCAGTTGGTAGAGCTGTTGCCTCTCAGCGAGCAGGTCGTTCAGGTTCAAATCCCGGCCTGAGGCCTGAGCAGGGTGCAGTTTGCATGTTCTCTCTGTGCATGTGTGGGTTTTCTCCGGGTACTACTCCGGTTTCCTCCCACAGACCAAAAACAAGCATGTTAGGCTGATTGGTAACTCCTAATTGTCTCTAGGTGTGAGTGAGAGAGTGAATGTTTGTCTCATTTGTCTCTGTGCTGGACTGGAGACATGTCCTGGGTGAACCTTACCTCTTGCACAGTGATGGCTGGACATGGACACCTGCAAGCTGAAAAGGAAGAAGTGGGTAAAATATGATGGATGGATGAATGGTAGCAGATCAACCTGTTAAATAAATCTTGAGACTTTGTCTCACTTTCAATTGTTCTCTCGACTATCATGTGTCAGTTTGGTCTCTACTTCCCCCTAGTGGCAAAACTGATGTAAATTCAGCAGATTGAATCAATTCAAATCCCTTTAATCAACCTAAACAGGCTATTTGAACAGACAAAATGTAGCTGCTTTAAGAGTCTAACGTTTCATGTTAAAATTTATTTTTACAAATACATAAATATAGGAGATAAAACGGCTATTAATTCAAGAAGTGCCATGTGCACTTTCTGGACAGCCGAAATGACAAAAGTTGCTGGTGAAGATTCTCAGTCATCCAGGACATGATAAAATCAAAAAAGGAGATCAACTGGACTTTATTTGTTACAGAAGACGTTTCGACCTCTATCCAGAGGGCTTGATCAATTCTATTGATATCTAGAATGCACTTTTTAGAGTGCACTTTGCAGCACTTTGGTGTGGACTTGTTCCTGTTGAAAGTGCTTTATAAATAAAATGGTATGGTATGGTATGGTAAGAATTGATAAAGCCCTCTGGATAGAGGTCGAAAGGTCTTCTGTAACAAATAAAGTCCAGTTGATCTTGTCTTGAACGCCTTTTTTGAATGACAAAAGTTACTTTCCTCCTTTGATTTCCACATAAGGTGCAACAGTGGAGTCTGCCTTCTCAAGGAAAACACTAAAACGCCAAAAGAAAATAAGTAAAAATCAAAGTGATCCTAACAACGTCTGAGCTGATTTAGTAGTCTGTTGATCACATAAGGGGGGGTGCTCAAACAGGACGGTGAATGATTTTGGGGAAGACTTTCATTTAAAGTTTAAAAGTTTAAAAATAGATTTCCGCCCTACAACATGTTCTCAGTTTCCTGAGTAGAGGCGAGCTGTGATGGGACCAGAGAGCAGACACAGGAAGAGTGTGTCAACATACGTGACTGAATGGACCTGCAGTTCTCAGTGTAAAACCTGAAGGGGTGAGAGGATGCAGCCCTGTGGAGCACCAGCTGAGGTGACGAGAGTATCAACAATGTTATTTTTGACCAGTGCTCTCTGGCCTGCTTGTAAAAATGTTTATTATTCATGTGATGAGTCTGTGAGGCAAAAAAAAAAAAAGTTTATAAATGATAAACAATCCCTGTTGCTTGATTATCAGCAACAATGAAAACACTGTTGGAGTGTTTTTGTTTTATTTAACCAGTCATAGTTTCTTTATTTGTCATTTGCAACACGTGGTACACGTGGTTAAACAAAATTGTGTGCACAGGGTCCCAGTTACATCCACCAAAAGTATGAAATGGAAAAGAAAAACAGTAATAAGAGCTAAGATATGAACTAAGAAAAAAACATGTAATACACTAAGCACTAGTACAAAAACAATATGCCAAACAGCAGCACGAACACGAGTCTGTGTGAGCAGATGAGTTCAAATGAACACAGCAGCATGATGTGAATTTTCACAGTGATTATCCTGATTAGAGGTTCATGAGTCTAACAGCCTCATGGTAGAAGCTGTTCCTCAGTCTAGTGGTTCTACACTTAATGCTCCTCAACCTCTTACCTAAAGGGAGAGGGGCAAAAAGTGTTTTTGCTGGGTGAGTGCAGTCCTTCATGATGCAGGTGGCCCTCTCCCTGCATCTGGAAGTGTAGATGTCTGATGGAGGCTGACTCCAAATCAAAACGGTAGAGCTTCCTGCACCATCTCTCCAGGTGTTCCACCTCCTGCCTGAGGATGGACTCATCATTGTTCGTGATGCATCCCACCACCACCACTGTAACCTCTGCAAACTTTACAATATGGAAGCCTGGATGGATAAGCGCGCAGTCATACATGAGCAGAGTGAACAGAAGAGGGCTTAGCACACAGCCCTGAGGGGAGCCGGTTATTTACAAAAAGTTCAACATTTTCTTTCATTTTAATAATAATAATAATTGTCTAATCTTGTCATCTGCGTATGTTTCCCATACACAGACGAAATTCGTCTCTGCATTTAACCCAACCACCTACCAGGTGGTGCAGTGAGCAGCCATAGAAGGCGCTCGGGGAGCTGGAGAAATAGGTGTGCACTCATAGACACCCCAAGGTGTGTAGTGGCCGGGACGCGAACCCGCGTCCTTCGGGTCCCAAGTCAAACGCCCTAACCACTACACCATCTTGGCTCAGAATAAGAAGCAGATTTTTTTTTCTTCATTTATTGTAAAAATACAAACCCTGAAACAATCATACAAGGAAAGCATGGATAAAACAGAGGTTAACATTTTAGCTATGTTTTACCTTTGAGTCAACTTTTACTGTGATTCATTTGTTATCGGCTATTAAAAATGTGCTCATTATTAATGCACATAGCAAAACCAAAACAGTAGATAATGTCATTTGCAGTTCACGTATAAGAGAGCACAAAATTAATTGCTTACATTTGAGCTTATCTTCTGTGTTAATGCTACATAAATATTACCATACAAACTGACACTCCTTGCTGTAGTTTGGCCCAGCGTGCTCATATCTGTAGGTAAAGTAAAGAAAATATAATAATAATAATATGGCCTGCAAACAACTCCTGGCAAGCACTAACCACATGTGAGTCCAAACTCAGCTGAAAAACAACAAAAAAGATCCACATATAAAGATAAATAAATGTAGGATAGCATTAATTTATTCTACATGTGTGGTGAAACTGTACAATCCAGTTAACAGCGTGTTGATTAAAAATACTTATTTACAACCTCTGCTGCATCAGTAAAATAAAATAAAGCAACATATGTATGTTTTAGATAAGTCTGTACTTAAAAACTTCAGCTGAGCATTCTTTAAAAAAAGTAATTCTACTGATTATCTATTCAAAATATAGATTTACTTGCATATTTGCATCTGTTTTACAGCACTGTGGCATTATTTTCGCTGAAACCAGAGTGTGTTATACTAATAATATTAATTATCACCAACATAAATTCACTGAGCTGCATCGGTTTCAAGTGAGTTCCTGTTCAGAAATTCCCTGGTGTGGATTTATCTCCGGGGAAGGTTGGCGTAGTGGTTTCCTGGAGCAGTTTCAGCACTGATCTTACAGTTGAAGGTTTCTGCAGACTTGGACACAGTTAGGTAGAAATGGTTGACGTAGTTGTTGCCTGCTGAACCATCAGCGCAGGATGTTTGGAGGAAGCCATCTCCTACGTAAGGGTCTTCTTTCTTTGGAAGCTGCTCATAAACGTAACTGTTTTCTCCATCGCAGATAAAAGTCAGATCTTTGTTCAGAGTCACATAGTCTGGAAGGACTTCAGTCCCAGGATCTCCGTCTTGGGTGGAGAAGTTTCCATCCGATGACATGAGTTCAGAAAATTCTTCTGAGGACTTTTCCGATCCTGGAATCTCACCTTCAGACATGACCTCTACCACTGATGATGTGGTTTCTTCAAAACACTGCTTAGTCATGACAGGTGGACCCTGTAATGTGAGGACAGGAAGTCAAATTTCATATATTTTGACATTTATGTAAAAGAGAAGGCTGAAATCAGTGCAGTGGCAGTATCAGTGTGTATCACTAGTATGATTATTTTAATGCAGACATGAGCAATGAACAGCCTGAGGGCCAAAAGTGGCCTTTGGACTATCTCCATCCGGCCCCCAAAACTCTTAATTGAAAAGAAACTTTTTTTTTTAAGTTGATGAAAACATTTATGAATGAAGCTTAAGGAAGTTTAAATTAAACATCTTGGATACATAAATACTTTTAGAATAAGGCTTTTTTTTTTTTTTTTTTAAAGTTGTGTTTCTAGAACTAGACTGAACCGGAAAGACTCCAAAACTCAAATACAGTATATAACTTTTTTTACCCAATATGTAGGTTAATATATTGTCACAAGGGCCATTTTATAGAAATTATTCCACTACAGTGTATTTGGGGGACATGCATTTATGAAGCATCTATCAACTATGCCACAAGAAAAAGCCTGAAAAACCTTCATTTTTTTTTTTTTAAGAATTTGTGTCTTAATAAAAGTTTAATTGAGCATGCATCAGGGTATTAATAAAAGTTTATTTTGCTCTTCTTTAAGCGGCCTTTCTATTGCATTAAATATTTTTGATTTGGCCCTTTGGAAAAACATAGTTGCCCACTCCTGTTTTAATGGAATATTTTAAGGCGTAATGCGTGTGTGAACACATTCATTTTTGTTGTTAAAGAATTCACCCATTTTTGCTGGTTGATGTCTGTCAGGAAGCCGTGCAGAACCTTTTCAAGATTGGGCACTGCTGGCCAAAAATACTGCTTGAGCTTGCTTTAAAAACACACAAAACAACAGATATTTAAATTGTGGACGATGAAACTTAAAATATTTAGTCACTTGGAAAGTAGGATTTAACGTTTTCATCAAAAAATCACAAAAAACGTAAATACAGAAGTATTTTGTCAAAAAAAATGGATGAATGACTCTTTGGCTATCCCAGTTTTGTGAATGAATTGGAACTAAACAAAATAAGAGTTACCTGCGGTAATAACAAACAATGCAGATGAAGGTGATGGCTATGGTCAGCAGGGGGACAAGGATATACCAAAGGAGCAACAAGTCTGGAAACAGTCACACACAGTAAGGGTGGCAGCAAGGTACATATAGGACAAACTTTTTAAATACAGGTAAATGGATGTATTTAAATAAATACACAATTTATTAACAAAATCAACTAAATAATTTTATTTGCTGAATTTATGCAACTTTGAGTTCACATGTGAAGAAAACCAAACATAATAACTTTGAAAATCTTTACCATTGATTTTTAAATTGTATTTATTTATTTAATCTTCGAGCTCACCTGTGTCTGCTGCGGTTTCACCAGTCAGCACATCCGACCAGTCACTCCAGTAGCCTGAGTAAACAGGTCCAGTTGGTTTAGCTCTAATTTTAACACTGAACTGGGAACCAGAGAGGACCTTCACACACGTGTTAGTGTCAGGGCCTTTTATCATCTGCAAACATTGTACAAAAGACTGCTTCAGTCATTTATTCATTAATTTATTTGTTTCTTAGCTTCATTATTTCTCTGTATTGATTTGATAAATATGTTCATGCACCATAAGTTCTAAATTACAAGTTGTGACATATTTTTTTTCTTGAGAAGGTCACTCAAGGGTATTTCAAGATTTGGAAATTCACAGCTTTATCGCCATCTTGTGGCAAGATGAAGAGTTGTACAAAAGGAGCAGAACGCTTTAGATTTAACATCAATTACAAGTTCTACCTAAATTTATAAGGTTATACATTTAAAGTAAATGAATATATTTATTTATAAACTACTTGTTTGGGTCCAATAAAATGTTGCTTGTTTTTCCAAATTTTTTTATTGTTTTATTTATTTATTCATTTTATAAAAAAGAACACACAACAAACACGTTTCTTGTATAAAAAAGAAAATACATGTATAAAATGAAAGGCGGCAGAAGAAGAAAATATCTTATTATGTCTGCCCCTTTTCAAAATAAAAAATCATTTCAAACAATAATTATATTTAAGTAATAATGAAAAAAAAAAAGGAATAACACATCTCAATTTTCAAATTTCGAGATATTACACATTGATCTACTTCATACGTATTTCTTCAACAATTCACTTTTTAACATTTTTTTAAACACAAACATTGACATTGCTTTTTTTATATCACACTCTAAGTCATTCCACAATCCAACTCCCTGGACTGAGGTAGACCGTCCCTTCAAACTAGTTCTGTATTGTGTCTTTACGAATACATCAGTTCCCTTTAGATTGTAACAGCTTGATCTTTTAACAAAATGTGATTGAATATTTAAGGGTAGTGCATTGTTATTAGCCTTATACATCAACATTAAAATATGGTAATCTACTAAATCATGGAACATCAGTAATTTCAATTGAAAAAATAATATACTAGATGGATGACAGTAATGTTTTCTTGCAATAATCCTTATGGCTCTTTTCTGTAAAATAAAAATAGGTTTTGTAATAGTTTTACATGCTTTTCCCCAAACATTAATGCAATAAATTAAATGTGGGACAATGATGGTGTTATACAACAGATACAACGCTTTGTCATTCAAAAGGTCCCTAACCTTATACAGTACAGCAATGGATTTCGAAATTTTCATTTTTACAGAGTCTACATGTTTTTTCCAAGTTATTTTGTCATCAATGACAACACCCAAGAACTTAATCTCACTCACTCTACAGATCTCTCCATCCTCAATTGCAAATTGGACATCTGCAGCTTTCTTTTTATTACCAAATATCATATAATGGGTCTTTTCTAGATTTAATGATAATTTGTTTAGTTTAAACCAAGTCTGTATTTTGACAAACTCTTTCTTCATCAATTCCAACATCTGATTCATATCCTCACCTAAACAAAAGAAAGTAGTGTCATCTGCAAAGAGGATACATCTGAGGAGTCCTGACACATTAACCAAATCATTAACATATAAAATAAACAACTTAGGTCCAAGTACAAAACCTTGGGGAACTCCACAGGTGATATTACAATAATCAGATCTTACATCATCAATCTGAACGAACTGCTTCCTATCATTCAAATAACTATGTACCCACTGCAGCGCTGGTCCTCTAATGCCATACACATTCAATTTCTCAAGGAGAATGGTGTGATCTATTGTATCGAAAGCCTTTTTTAAGTCCACAAAAATACTTATACCATATTGTTTGTTATCGACAGCTGTAGTCATTTCTTCCTTAAACTCCATGAGAGCCATAGATTCAGATTCAGATTCAGATTCTGTTTATTATCGCCATTGTCAATGAACAGGATTCACAGACTAGGAATTTGCTTCGGCATAACGGTGCATAAAATATAGAAACATAAAACATAAAGATGTAGACTTCTTTGCTCTAAACCCATACTGACTTTCACTTAAAATATTTTGCCCATCAACAAATTTGTCCAATCTATTAACAAATAATGTTTCTAAAATTTTTGAAAACTGTGGCAACAAGGAAATTGGTCTGTAATTAGTAAATGCACATTTATCACCATTTTTAAAGAGTGGAACAACCTTAGCTACTTTCATTCTGTCTGGGAATGTTCCTGTCGAAAAAGATAAATTACATATATATGTGAAAGGGACAATAACATGACTCATTATCTCTTTCACAAACATCATATCCATGTCTGCACAGTCTTTAGATCTCTTGTCTGAAAATTTGTTTACTAGATTCATTATTTCTTCTTTGTCTGTTCCTTTCAGAAAAAAACTGTTTACACAACCATTAATTGAAAAGTTCACATTTCCATCCACTTTAGGTATTTTTGTTGCAAGGCTAGTTCCAACATTGACAAAATAATCATTAAAGCCATTGACAATTTCTTTTTCATCATGGATTTCCTCATTGTTTACCACAAAATATTTTGAAATACCCGTTTTCACCTTGTATATATATAAAGTTACATATCTTCAAGAAGCACAAGCATAATGCTGATTCACCCATAAGTTTACCCGTTTTTACAATATTAGATGGATGGATGGAGTATCAGATAAAAGTTTCAACTTGATACTAATGAACATCATTAATATGCTTTTTTTTATGAATAAAAACGTAAAGTTCGGGTCTACTATTTAACGTTTTATGAATTTACTTTGACCTTTTTTATTGAGTGCATTTGATAAAACTAACTACTGTACTGTATATTTTATATATAAAATACTTTAGACTTTGTTATTGTCTTTGATTCACAAAACTATTTTGATTACAAACAAAATGTAATTGTACTGTTAATAATAACAAAAAATAGTATTCATGTTTCATGTTCACCTTTGAATAATTTCAGCATTGCTAGTCTTCTTCTTCTTTCGGCTTTTCCCTTTTCAGGGGTCGCCACAGCGAGTCATCCTCCTCCACCTCACTCTGTCCTCTGCATCCTTTGTCCTCACTCCAACTACCTTCATGTCCTCTCTAACTGCATCCATATATCTCCTCTTTGGCCTTCCTCTGTGTCTTTTTCCTGGCAGCTGCATTTCTAACATCCTTCTACCAATATACCCATATTGTTGGAGATAAGGGGCAGATATAATAAGATTTATTCTTCTTTCTGCCACCTTTCATTTTTTTACATTTTGTACACTATCATTATGAGAGTGCCTTGTATTGTTTCTTTTGTAAAAAAATGAACAAATTTAATAAACATAAACAAATTTTTTTTTAATAAACATAAACATTTAATAAACATACCCACTGTTCCTCCTCTGGACATGTCCAAACCATCTCAGTCTGGCCTCCCTAACTTTATCTCCCAGTTGTTCAACATGTGCTGTACCTCTGATGATCTCATTCCTGATCTTATCCATCCTTGTCACTCCTAAGGAGAACCTCAGCATCTTCATTTCTGCCACTTCCAGTTCTTTCTCCTGTCTTTTTGTCAATGACACTGTCTCCAGACCATACAACATAGCTGGTCTCACCACTGTCTTGTAAACTTTTCCTTTGACCTTTGCTGACACCTTTTTGTCACAAATCACTCCTGAAACTTTTCTCCATCCACTCCATCCTGCCTGGACTCTCTTTTCACCTCTTTACCACATTCCCCATTTTCCTGGACAGTGGACCCCAAGTACTTGAAGTCCTGCACCTTTGTGACCTCTGCTCCTTGTAGCCTCACTGTTCCACTGGCCTCCCTCTCATTCACACACATGTACTCTGTCTTATTACGGCTGACTTTCATCCCTCTTCTTTCAAGCGAATACCTCCACCTCTCCAAGTTCTCTTCCACATGTTCCCTGTTCTCACCACATATCACAATGTCATCTGCAAACATCATGGTCCATGGTAGCCTGGTTAAAACCAGACCCTTGTCCTTCACTTCGCTTCAGACAAGGGCCTGGGACCTCTCCATTGAAAAATGATTCTTGCTGGAGGCGTTGGCCTCTGCTGAGGAACAAAACCATTGGATATTTTGAACAGGGAAAGCATTCTGCTCCCTCCCCTCAGAGCCATGTATGGCTGCTCCCCGTGCTCTGGTGAACTTGACAACTGCTCCGCCTCCTGCAGCTTTTCTCTCGCTGCCGGCTGCCGCGCTGCAAATTCTGTGTTTATATGTTAATAAAACGTTTAAATAAAATAAAACCATGGATCGCTGGTCCAGCTCACCAGAAGACCAGAAAATCTGATGGGACTCGGGCAGCAACGTAAAACCCGAGTTTAATTCTCGTGACAACCTCAGCCATTTCCTTGTTCATTTCAGCGGAGGGAGAGAAGGAGGAGGAGGGAGCGAGCGATCACTTGACTTTTGGCCCAAAAAACAAAAGAAAACTCCAGATAAGGGATTAAGAAGGGGAAATTAATAAATTTGTGTCACATATAAAACAGTCCTGCATCGCTTTGCATCGCTTTGAATGAGAACATGCGGCTGCTCGCTGACTGCGCGCTGGCAGAGCCCTTTATAGGGCTCTGCACGCTGGGACAGGTGGGGGCGTGGGTTAGGGTCCAAAACTCCGTCCCTTCTGTTCTCAAAGTCAAGTCAAGTCAAAGTCAACTTTATTGTCAGATCTGCAATATGTACTGTACAGGACATACACAGGACCGAAATTGCGTTTCTCTCAGTCCCTCGGTGCAACATCTAAACATTGAAACACTGAAACATATAATAATAGACATAAGCATAAAATAGTAAAACTAACACTGTCCTGAGTTTTTTTTTTGTCCTGAGTTCTCTGATTGGTCCGGTCAAAAATCTACCGGAGAAATCGTTGTCTATGAGAGAAATCCCAGACTGTGCAGTGAAGGGAAATGAGAATTGAGCGGAGCTGTGCAGGAAGGCGAGGGCCAGGCTAGGTCCATGGGGATTCCTGCCTGACCTCATCTGTTAGTCGGTCCATCACCAGAGCAAACAAGAAGGGGCTCAGAGCCGATCCTTGATGCAATCCCACCTCCACCTTGAAGCTATCTGTCACTCCTACAGCACATCTCACCACTGTCCTGCTGTCCTCATACATGTCCTGTACCAGTCTAACATACTTTTCTGCCACTCCAGATTTCCTCATGCAATACCACACCTCCTCTCTTGGCACCCTGTCATATGCTTTTTCTAAATCCACAAACACACAATGGAGTTCTTTCTGACCCTCTCTGTACTTCTCTATCAACATCCTCAAAGCAAAGATGGCATCTGTGGTGCTCTTTCTTGGCATGAAACCATACTGCTGCTCACAGATAGTCACCTCTTGTCTAAGTCTTGCTTCCACAACTCTCTCCCAGATCTTCATCGTGTGGCTCATCAACTTAATTCCCCTGTAGTTGCTACAACTCTGTACATCACCCTTGTTCTTAAAAATGGGAACCAGCACACTTCTTCTCCATTCTTCAGGCATTTTCTCACCCTCAAATATTCCATTAAATATTTGAGTCAAAAACCTCACTGCCATCTCTCCAAGACATTTCCAAACCTCCACTGGTATGTCATCAGGTCCTACTGCCTTCCCCTTCTTCATTCTTTTCAGAGCTTTCCGGACTTCACCCTCACTAATCTTTCCCACTTCCTGGTCCACAGTTTCTATGACCTCCACTCTTCTTTCTCTTTCATTCTCTTCATTCATTAGCTCCTCAAAGTAATCCTTCCATCTTCCCATCACACTCTCCTCACTTGTTAGAACATTCCCATTCCCATCTTTAATAAGCCTAACCTGCTGCACATCCTTTCCAGCCTGATCCCTCTGTCTTGCCAATCGGTACAAGTCCTTCTCGCCCTCTTTAGTGTCCAGTCTCCCATACAACTCATTGTACGCCCTCTGCTTTGCCTTAGCTACTTCCCTCTTTGCTCTACGTCCCATCTCCTTATATTCCTGTCTCCTCTCTTCAGTCCTCTCACTGTCATATTTCTTCTTGGCTAATCTCTTTCTTTGAATGGCGTCCTGCACTTCACTATTCCACCACCAGGTTTCCTTATCATCCATTCTCTGTCCAGATGACACACCAAGTACCTTCCTACCTGTCTCTCTAATTACTGTTGCTGTAGTAGCCCAGTCACTTGGAAGCTCTTTCTTACCACCCAGAGCCTTTAACAGCTCATCTCTGAATTTCTCACAACATTCTTCCTTCTTTAGCTTCCACCATTTGGTCTTCTTCTCTGATTTTACTCTTTTTCTCTTCTTCACAACAACAGTCATTCTACACACAACCATCCAATGCTGTCTGGCCACACTCTCCCCTGCCACAACCTTACAGTCTCCAATCTCCCTCAGGTTTTCTCTTCTACACAGAATGTAGTCGACCAGCATACTCCTTCCTCCACTCTTATAGGTCACTCTGTTCCTCCCTCTTTTGGAAATAGGTTTGACTACAGCCATTTCCATTCTCTTGGCAAAATCCACCACCATCTGTCCTTCCTGGTTTCTTTCCTTGACACCAAACCTACCCATCACTTCCTCATCCCCTCTGTTTCCTTCACCAACATGTCCATTCAGGTCTGCTCCAATCACCACTCTTTCCTCCCTGGGAATACTCTCTATCACTTCATCCAAATCTTTCCAAAATGTATCTTTCTCCTCCCCATCACATCCAACCTGTGGAGCATAACCACTGACTATGTTTAGCATCAGACCTTCTACTTCTACCTTCAGACACATCACCCTATCTGACACTCTCTTCACCTCTACTACATTCTTTGCCAACTCCTCCTTCAGGACCACCCCTACTCCATTTCTCTTTCTATCCACACCATGGTAAAACAGTTTGAACCCTGCTCCAATACTGCGAGCCTTGCTGCCCTTCCACTTGGTCTCTTGGACACATAAACATCTACCTTTCTTCTCTGCATCATGTCAGCCAGCTCTCTACCTTTGCCTGTCATTGTCCCCACATTTGAGTTGCAACCCTCAGTCCTACAATCTTCACTTTCCTCTTCTCCCTCTGTCTCCTGACACGTTTCCCTCCTCGTAAATGGTAAATGGTAAATGGAGCTTATTTATATAGCGCTTTCCAGCCCCCTGTGAGGAGCCCCAAAGCGCTTTACAATACCAACCATCCACCCATTCATACACACATTCATACACTCGTGGTCTTTGACTTTCGATTTTCAGCTTTGCTAGTATTTATATTTTATTATAGGCACACTGAACATGACAGGTGGTGTATCTTTAACTTACGCTCCACCGTTCACCTCCTTTGACCTGGATGTTAATTTCATACTGCAGATGGCTCGACAGAGACAGGAGAGGAGCTTCCCAATCGAAACACAGCTTGTCTTTCCTCAGCCCACCTTTCAGGTGGCGTGGTGGAACTGTTTTAACTGTTAATTAAATAAACAAAACACACACAAAATTACAAAATAAAAGATTTTTGATAATTAGAGTGACAGAAGGTGGTGTAATTATTGAGGCAGCATAAGAAACCAAGGCTAAAATGACTGAAAGAAGCTGTTAGTAATGCAGGAAAAAGAGTTAATGAGCAAATGTCAACTTTGAAACTGCCTTAATTTACATTTGTTTAAACTAATGTGAGTGAATATAAATGTGCCATTATCATGACTTTCTGTAGTAGAGAGAGGTAGTTGTTTTGAAATTTAATTACAAAAATTTAAAGTTGACACTTTTTGCCCATAATTAAAAACACAAACCAAAATTTTTAAGAATCGAAAAATGAGAACAACACTCACTCAGGTTGTTGAGCATCAACGGTTCACTAAAGAAAGTTCTGTTGACTGCATCTGAACTTCTGCTGAGCTGGATCTTTATTTTCTTTAGCTTATTTCCGTGGAAATAACACGTGTCGCCGACTTTCCCATCAGTCAGACACTCGGCCCATTCAGTCCACTGCAAAGGTTCCCTGCATGTGTTCATAAGATTCATGTCACATCCAAATACAGTAGTGTAAAACTTTAAAAAAAGAAAACAACAAACAATCAGATACAAAACTTTGCTCCCCCAAACAGGAAAAATAAACACTTTGGATGCTGTGTATAATATTTTAAAGCATATTATACGATTGTCAATTTGATGCCAACAAAACGTTAAAAGACTAAAAGTTATGGTACAGCTCTGGGTAAAAAAGAAGTCATTCAATCTTTATTTATACAGGACATTCTCATTGAGCCACGAGGACTCAATTACAAGAGGGACCTGTTCTAAAAAGAACATATAAAGTGCAGACAACAATAACAGTAAACAATGACAACAATAAACTACAGTAAAAATGCAGTAAAAGAGAAGTGTATAAAAAAATAAATCATGCGTAAAACACTAAAAGCAAAAACATCTACCTTGATTTTTCCACTGACATTATCAAATGTTTGAAACTCCTTAAAGAAATTAAGATGGACAGCTTCGGTTCCTGTTATAATAAGGTGTTCCAGGTTGCAGGAGCAGAGTAGGATAAGGCCTTTTTGCCAAGTTCAGTGCACACTGAGGGAAAGTTGCAGGTAAGGATGGACTGAGAGCGCACACTGTAACTGTACTGACGGCATGACGTGTGGAAGGAGATATAAGAAGCTAGCAGACCAATGAGTGAGTTATAGATGAAAATGAACCAGTGTGAGACCCTACATGTAGATAATGGTGACCAGCTGACCAAGGGGTACAGCGTGCAGTGATGGTACGGTAGTTAGAACCAGTTTTGAATCTTACCGCACCAATGTACACAGCATCCAACATCTGCAAGGAGCTGGCAGGGGCATTCATGTAAATAATGTCACAGTAGTCAATGACTGGTAGAAAGGTAGTGGTTACAAGGTGTTTTCTGGCATAACGAGTTAAGCAAGATGTATTTCTGATAAAGAAACCGAGTTTTAATTTCAGTTTCTTCTTCAGGTTTTCGATATGTGGTTTAAAAGAGCTGTGCATCAGTCAAAATCCCCAAGTATTAAAAATCTACAAACTCAATAGGAACACCATTCATGGATGTTATAGGAGGAAGAGTTGCTAGCACCAGCTTTCTGTTGGAAAACAACATCCCTTTGGTTTTGTCAGCATTTAACACCAGCTTGAGATGGAATAAGTCTGGCTGAATGATGTCAAATGCAGACTGTGGAAGCTGTAAAACCTTAACAACAGTGTTAGCTCGGCAATAAACAACAGTGTCATCAGCATGGAAATGCAAGGATGGGTCAGGAATGTTTTAACCTACATTATTTATATGAATTGTAAAAAGAGTGGGACCTAAAACTGGGCCTCGTAGCACACCATTGGTGACCGTAAGGTGAAGTGCCATTAAGTTGAACACATTGCCTCCGACCTGAGAGATAGTTTAAGTTCCTCACTGACAAAGTAGGATCCCAAACAGGATTTCAGTATTATGAATGGAGAATAAAGCATCTCCTGAGGATGAGTTTTTGAATTATTGTAAATTCACAAGGCAATAGGAAATATTTAGATAGAGCAAACAAGATGCAGAAACTTAACCAAATCTTGAGCCTCTGAGCAGCTTCTAAATTACTGGTAGTTTCAAAGGTGATGTCAATGCAGACTGTGAAAGCTGGAAAACCTTGGCAACTGCACTAGCTCGGCATGACACAATATTGTCCAAATAGATGCAAGGATGCATCAGGAATGTTTTGACCAACATTATTTACATATACAGGTAGTCCTCGACTTACGACAGCCTCGACTTACGACATTTTGTGGTTACGAACGCCCTCCCATTGAAAAGCATTGTTCGAGTTACGCGGTTTATGCGCCTTTACACCAGAAAATACGGTACCGAAACTCACCGGATGACAGCAGAAATTTACAGGAGGTTTACAGGAGGGAGTGGGGAGAGTAGCCAGGAGGGAGGGGGAGAGTAGCTGACTCAGTCAGTGGAAACTTACAGGAGACCTCATTGTTTTGATAGGCTGACTGGAGCAGAGGGGCTAATATGCTAACAGACCTTACTGTAAAACTCTGGACTGCACGTGGAAAAGTGCAGGAGACCTTATTGTTTGGGGCAGAGGTTTACGAGGCAGAGAGGCTACAGCTGAGCAACAAGCTAACATGCTAACAGACCTTGCTGTAAACGCTGTGGACCACGTGAAGCTGCAGGAGCTCAGAGGGGCACAAGCTAACATGCTAACAGACCTTGCTGTAAATGCTGTAGACCGCGGGAAGCTGCAGGAAGTTGCAGAGCTCGGAGGTGTACGAGCTAACATGCTAACAGACCTTGCTGTAAATGCTGTAGACCACGTGAAGCAAGCTGCAGAGCTCGGAGGTGCACGAGCTAACATGCTAACAGACGGAGGAAGAATTGACCAGCTCCCAGTAAGAAGTTAACTCTTTTTTCCCCTTCATTATGGCTCCAAATTAGCCTGGTTAAAACCACACCCTTGTCTTTCACTTCGCTTCAGACAATGGTCTGGACTTTCTCCATTGAAAAACGATTCTTGCTGGAGGCGTTCACCTCTGCTGTGGAACAACACCATTGGATATTTTGAACAGGGAAACCATTCTGCTCCCTCCCCTCAGAGCCACCCCCCGTGCTCTGGTGAACTTGACTGACAACTGCTCCGCCTCCCTGCAGCCTTTCTCTTGCTGTCGGCTGCCGCGCAGCATATTGTGTTTATATGGAAATAAAACGTTTTAATAAAATAAAATAAAACCATGGATCGCTGGTCCAGCTCACCAAAAGACCAGAAAATCTGATGGGACTCGGCAGCAACGTAAAACCCGAGTTTAATTCTCGTGACAAGCCATTTCCGTGTTCATTTTACTCAGCGGAGGGAGAGGAGGAGAAGGAGGACGAGGGAGCGATTACTTGACTTTTGGAGAAAAAAACAAACAAAAGAAAACTCCAGATAAGGGATTAAGAAGGGGAAATTAATAAATATGTGTCACATATAAAACAGTCCTGCATCGCTTTGCATCGCTTTGAATGAGAACATGCCGCTGCTCGCTGACTGAGCGCTGGCAGAGCCCTTTTATAGGGCTCTGCGCGCTGGGACAGGTGGGGGCGTGGGTTAGGGTCCAAAACTCCGCCCCTTCTGTTCTCTGATTGGTCCGGTCAAAAATCGGCCGGAGAAATCGTTGTGAATGGGAGAAATCCCAGACTGTGCAGTGAAGGGAAATGAGAATTGAGCGGAGCTGTGCAGGAATGGCGAGGGCCAGGCTAGCTCCAAATGTACTGTATGCGTTTTTTGATAATTATGTAGGGTACTGTGTTAGGATAGGCGAAGTGCTTGTTAACTGTACAGTATCGTACATGTACATGTTTATGGGGCGGCCAGTGTGTATGTGTTTTTCGACTTATGTCGAAATCCGAGTTAGGAACGGGCGTAGGAACAGAACTCGTTCGTAAGTCGGGGACCACCTGTATTGTAAAACAAGTGGGACCTAAAACCGAGCCTTGTGGCACACCATTGGTGACCGTTAGATAGCTAGATGAAATACTCTCCTGAGGAAGAGTTTTTTGAATTATTGTAAATTCAGGAGGCAGTAGGGAATATTTAGAAAGAGCAAACAAGATGCCGAATCTTAAACAAATCTTGAGCAGCTTCCAAATTAGTTTCAAAGGTGTAAAGGTGGTTCAAAGTGACACAAGTTACACGTGTTACTCTGTGTTACTGAAGCCCACAGTTCACACACAGAGGAAGAGTGACATCATGCTGAGGTTAAAATAAAAATATCAAAGCAGACAAATTTTTCTTTAAATAATACTTTCTAATTCTACAGAGAGTGCAGCCTCTCCCTCTTTGTGTACCTTGCATTTATTAATATTTTTGTTTCTTTTGAGTCCTATCAGCCACATGTGCATAACAGATCATTTTCAAATTAGTTTTTGTAACTTTTATATTCTGATGTTGCGTTTGTTTCAATTTGATAAATAGAAAGATGAAAATTCACCAAACTAATAAAGTAAAATGATCTAATCAGTAACCAAATATAGAGCATGTTTTATTATACCCAAAATTCATCTTGTAGAGAAGTTTGTCATTGTTTTTTGCTCCGTGTACAGTTCCATTCCAGCGACAGGTAACATTTTGCAGGTCAAAGGTGCAACAAAGGGATATTTCATCTGAAAGAGAAACAGCAAATAATATTTTTGCTTCATTTATAGGAATCAGTTCCTTCTCTGTTGCTCTTTTTACACGCAACCCTTTTCTCAGCCTGTTTGTACCTGCACTTTGGGGAACTGAGGCTCTCACAGGTTGGGACCAGCTGCTCCAGTGCCCAGTATCTGATGAAAAGGCTAATTTCACTGCAACCTGGACCTTGACCTCCTCACCTGGTGCCAGAGAGAGCTGGAGGTTTTTCTTCTTTCCCTGAAATTACACAAATTTCATTTAGCTAGTTGACTATAGAATCAATATACTTTTTTAACTTGTTGTAAAATGTAGGTTGCCACAATAGCATCTCAAAAGTAAATAAGGAATTTTAAGTAAAAAATAAATGAAAACGAATATTAGAAAACATAATGGTACTTGTGTTGTCTTTTCTCCGAGAGACTTGGAGGAGTATCGGATTCTGTACTCGTCTTCCTCCTCCATGTGTTCCACAACTTCTGCATCCCAGGAAACATCCAGCTGCCCCACGTGGCCATTTTGCTTTACAGATACATTGAAAGGAGGTTTCAAAAGATCTGAAAGAATACAAACATCCAGAACACATTGAACTTGGTGACCAGAAGATCACATAAAGGACTAGCTGGAGGCTTGTTACAGTTCGTCTCCATCAATTATTTGATGAGGAAAGAAACATTGTTAAACAAATAGCTTACAATGATCTTCCACGCTCACTGTTCGACTGTAGCGGATGGTGTTGTTGGGGCGGTCCACCACGAGAATCAATATGTTGGTGTGTAAATAGACATGTTTCCGGGGAAATGAGCAGACGTGCAGAAATCGTCCATCTTTTGTTCCATGGAAAGACATGTCACATCTTGTTCTTGGCACACTTGTTTGTCAAAATGGATTAAAAACAGAACAGGAAATACTTATTATTAATCATTAAAAATGTAGAAGCTTGATAATGGTGTGTTTATTTAAATCAGGAGTGTTTGAACAGAGATGCCTGCAGGACAAAAAGGGCAGCTGGAGCTTGCGGAAAGAAAAAACAAAAANGAGAGAGAGAGAGAGAGAGAGAGAGAGAGAGAGAGAGAGAGAGATCTTCTTTATACACCAAAGTTAATCATGGTGTTCCTCAGGGTTCAGTGCATGGACCAGTACTCTTTACTTTATATATGAAGTTATTAAACAGAATGGGATGAATTCAGTTATTTAAGTTGCAATCATATATCATAGAGATAAATCTCGGATGGTCTTTAATTTTCTACTTTTAAATTCAGACAAGACAGAGGTCGTTTGAGAGGTTTTTGGATCTGAGCATCTTCTGCAGTCTTTCAATTTCTCTGGATGGCATTAATTTGGTCTCCAGTTCTAAAGTTAAAAAAACTGTGTTATTTTTGATCAGGGCATGTCTTTTATCCCCCATATTAATAATGTTACCACAGCCACCTTCTTCCACCTGCACAATATCACTAAGATTCTAAACATCTTGTCCAAAAATGATGTAGAAAAACTGAAAGTTATGAACCATAACTCATGTTCCCTGAAGGAAGGGAACGAGGTGCAACATACTTGCTATGAGAATTGCGCCCCGCGCGATTACCTGAAGGAATATACTCACGCCTTTACAGCTAGGGCGTCACCTCCGCGCCAGAGGCCCCGCCCTCTGGGTACTTAAGCGGCTGACGCCCGTCCATCTTTCTCCAAAATTGCACTTCACCAAGCTTTCAGCATTGAAGAGGGCCGGATATGTTGCACCTCGTTCCCTTCCTTCAGGGAACATGAGTTATGGTGCATAACTTTCAGTTCCCTTTCAGTCTGGTCTCTCAGTGCAACATACTTGCTATGGGAACGTAATCCATTCACACCCTTGAAATGCTAAGCAAAGTGCAAGTGAGAACAGTCGTCCTAAAAGACAGGCAGCTCCCAGCTACTTTCCGCAGGGAATGTAGAAAGCACATGCTAAGAGGAAAAAATGCCGAATGTAAAAAACATCGATGTGATGTTTCCACTGGACATATATATATATATACAACACCAACTAGAGACAGCCTATGTGTACTCCATCAGTGTGAATACTCATCATCTCCTTTTCCCATTGGAGTATCCTGAGAAACAGGAGGAAAAATTGACCCACCACGTCACAAGAAATTGGGTGACAAATGTGGAGGTAGAAAACCCAGGCCAAGCACAGGGTAACCTCCCCGGTCCTTACTCCTTTGTGAATGTTGTTGTTGTTTGTTTCGGGACAAAGCAACCAAAGCCTTAGGCTCTCAGCCAGATCCCTTCAGAGGCAAGGCTGAAAGTTGCCATAACTCTGGACGTGGGTGTAGAAGCTGTCCACGCGCCTGAGTCAGCAGGTCCCTGTGAGAAGGCAATTGCCATGGTATCCCTGATAACAATGATATCAGCTCCGGGAACCACGTTTTCTGTGGCCATCTGGGAGCTATGAGAATCAAGGAGAGAGCTCCCTGGCGTACCTGTTCCAGTGTCGCCCCTATCAGAGGGACAGGTGGAAAGGCATAGTAGAGCCCCCCTGAAGGCCAATCATGTGCCAGAGCGTCCATACCCAATGGAGCGTCTGCCTCCCTCAAGGAGAAGTAGAGGTCACAGTGTGAGCTAGCCCTGCAAGCGAACAGGTCCACATAGGCTTTCCCAAACCGTGACCAGACCTGTTCCACACTCCGTGGGTTCAGGCTCCATTCTGATGCCAAAAGAGGTCCTCTATAGAGGGCGTCTGCTCCATAATTTAGTTCACCAGGGACATGAGGCGCCCTAAGTGACAAGATTCTTGGAGCACACCATGTGAGTATCCTCTGCGTTAGTCCGAGGAGGGCCCAGGACCTCGTCCCTCCCTCTCTGTTGATGAAGGACACTGTGGTCCTGTTATCTGATTTCACCAGGATATGTTGTCCAGCAATCAAACCTTTGTTAAAGAAGTATTTTAATGACATGAATACGGCCAGCAACTCTAGGAAGTTGATATGTAATCTTGCTTCCTGCTTATTCCAAAGGCCGCGGGCATTCTGATTTCTACAGATCTCCCCCCATCCTGTTTTTGAGGCGTCCGTCGTGATGACCACACAAGATGACACCCTTCCCAGTGAGACCCCTTCCATGAAAACTGACAGATCTCTCCAGGGTTCCAGGGCCTCAAGGCACTCTGAATCTATCCTAACCTTTCCTGCTTGATTAGGCAGGTCGGGTTGTATTCGTTGGTTCAACCATACTTGTATGGGCCGCATTTTCAGTAATGCGTGTGGCACACAGGGAATGGCTGCTACCAAGATGCCTAAAAGGCTTTGGCAGGTTTTCACAGGGACCCGTTGGTCCAGTTTAAATCTTTCCAGGCAACGGCAAATGGAGGAAACTCGTTCCTTCGAGAGCCATGCTCTGTACCGGACAGTGTTGATCTGTACTCCCAAAAATACGGTAACCCGTGATGGAGTCAAATCACTTTTTTGTAGGTTTATGACAAAACCGAGAGACTCCAGGTGAGAAATCACCTTATAGGAGTGTGACTGGGCCTGCTTTCTGCTTTCAGCCAGAATCAGCAGGTCATCCAAGTAATTCATGACCCTGAGTCCTTGATTCCTAAGAGGGGTCAGGGCTGCATCCAGACATTTAGTAAATGTACGCGGAGCAGTCTTTAAACCGAAGGGTAAAGCTTTGAATTCATAAGCGTTTCCCTCGAAGGCAAAGCGGAGGAACTTTCTGTGTTTCCTCCACACGCCTATATGAAAATAGGCATCTTTTAAATCCACTGTACACGCGTAGTCTCCAGGTCTCACAGACTGGAGAACTTGCCGTAGTGTAAGCATCTTGAACTTAAATGTTTTAATCCTCTTGTTGAGAGTCCTGAGATCCAGAATCAATCTCAGGGAATGATCCTTTTTGGGCACCAGGAAGTACTTGCTGTAGTGACCAGAGCATAGCTTGCGTCTCGAGACCAAACTACAGGTAGTCCCCGATTTACGAGCGAGATCCGTCACAGCGAGGCGCTCGTAAACCGGAAATCTCGTAATTTGGAACGGCCGCCATTTCGCTCGTAAATCCGGAAATCCGCTCGTAAATTGGAACGGTTTTCGCTAGCGCACCTAAAAACACTCTATTTTCATCTAAAAACTACTTTTGAGTGCATAAAAATGATCGGAAACGTGTGTTTATATGCTTAACTTGCTAACTGAAGTGAAAAAACACATGAAAACTCAGTATTTTTTTCGTTTTTTCCAAAAATGTGCAGCTCGTAAGTCTGGAACCTCGCAGATCAGAGCGCTCGTAAATCGGGGACTACCTGTAATCACTCCCTTTTGCAGCATCATCGAAACTTCCTCCCTCAGCACGTGTACATGTGTAGGGTTGATCTTAGATTGCAGTACCCCTGTGAAGCGGGGCAGTCTTTTTGAGAACTGCAACTTAAGCCCGTGACATATCGTTGTCATGACCCAATCATTTGGTAGACACGCCTTCCAGGCCTGCGCATGCGCGCTGATCCTGAATGGCATGTTTAAATGCTGCTCATTGTGTTGTAGCGCGGAAGGGGTGACCTTTGACCCCTCTCGCGCTCTTTCGAGCAGGCTGGTCGGCCCGACAGAAGATATCGCGAGATCTAACGGTCTCTGGCAGAGCTCGTGTATCTCGCTGTGGTTCATAGTTTGACCACATGGTTTGTTTATAAAAATGGGGCTCGAGTCAAGAACCAGGGCAGTCTGTGCTTTGGTACTTTTATTTTTGTACATGTCTGAAACAGTGTTAGTTTTGCTTACACATGCAATAGGCGATTCATGTTTGGTGCGCACACATATACCACTCGCTCCTCATAGTTTTTTACAAGGGGAGACTGGACTCAAGAAGTTAGGTTCCCGTACCACGTGGGCAAGCAAACCTGTAAAATTATCAGATCGTCCTGTTTCATCAGGTCCGAGTCTGTTTTCCACATGGGGTCACTGAAGAGGTCCTCGGCCGATACTGGAAAGTTTCACCATCACCAGCGGATCACTTCTGTGGGAGGCCACGCGTGTCTCCCTTTGGGGGTGCAAAGTTTTTTCTCAGCAACCCCTCGTGGAGGGCTTCCGCCTGTTTGTGTCTTTGTACCAGCCTGGCCTGGACTCGTTCCAGGGCTCCCCCGAAGAGTCCCGTCAGCTCGATCGAGTGCTGGAGGAAAGTAGACCTCTGGTTTTCCGGGAGGTCCGACAATGTTAGCCAAAGATGGCGCTGGGTGACAACTATTTCCGCCATTGCTTTGACTTGGGAAATGGCTATTGTCCCCATCATGTGGAGCACGAGGTCAGAGGCACGGCGGGCCTCATCCATGGCCTTTGTTGCAGCCTGCTCGTCTTTTGTTACCTGGATATCTTGCAGCTTTTCTGCCAGGTACGCCTGCACCATGGTCGATGCATTCATAGCGCAAGTGGCGAGGTCCTAAGCCTTGTAGCACTTCTCGAGTTGTTTCGCCGAAGCGCGGTAGGCCCTGCTGGGTAGCGTTGATTTTGTCCCCGTGGCTATGGGGGCCAAGTGAGCCGCCAGAGTCTCCTCTATCAGGGGTATGTTGGCGAGGCCCATTGTCTCCATTCCCGTGACATC
>JBBPBX010005029.1:0-16411 GCA_038048925.1 Garcialebias charrua
GCAGATAAGAAAGTGAACATTTGTTTTGTGTCCCTCAGAATAACCCTGGACGTCCTCCGCCCACCTTGAAGGAGATGGTCCAAATGGCCGCGGAGATTGCAGACGGCATTGCCTACCTCAACGCCAAGAAGTTCGTGCACAGAGACCTGGCAGCCAGAAACTGTATGGTCGCCCACGACCTGACTGTCAAAATCGGAGGCAAGTTTTCATTTGGCAGAACAAACAAACAAACAAATGCTAATGAGTTATGCATTTTGTTGAAGTCAGCATAATTTAGATATTTTCTAACATTTTGGTCCCTGTTGGTAAAATATAAATACTAAACACAATTCAGATTATTTATTGCACGGTGACTCAAAGCAGATAAAAATTGTATTTACCATATAGAGATTGTAGTAAAGACCATTTTGAAGCCATAAAAGTTTAACAATTGAAATGTATAAGCATTCATAGTCATATTTGGTATGTTATCAATATACATGTTAGCATGCAGGTAGCTGTCTCTGCAAAAATAAGCTATACATTACATATTACATATATACATACACATATAATGTATATACATTACATTTCTAGGTCATTTTACAAACACTTTTTAGATTGATAATATTATTTACACAGCTTTTATGAAAGAGAGCAATCTGACTACAGGTAGCTTATTTATGGGTGCTTGTTAGCCAAACAACCCTGTTATAGTGAAATGTACAGCTGATCTCAGTATAAATAAAGTAATAAGGTTTTTTTATGGGGGGAAATGCATACATTAAATAGAAGACCAAAAAAAAATCTAATTTGAGTAATAAATTTGGAAAAGTAACTGTTTAAACCTCTGAAGTTTTTGAGTCAGTCCTGATGTTAAGATGAATAAAATATGAAAAGTCTGTCAAAGGGGCAAGTTGTTGCTGATGGTGTTTCTATTAAAATGCAGATGAGAAATAAATTTATATTTTATTAGCAGTGGCTGCTATGATGGATGCTTCCATTCCTCAGAAGAGAACCATCCTTTATGTAAAAGTAGGAGTTTCAGAGTCACAGCTAAGAAAAACAAGCTTTTCCACTTTAATTCTTTGTGCAGGGATTCTTCTTCTTTATTTATTATTTTTTTGCAAAGCAACAAATGTCATATGTATCAGTTTATGTCCCATGTATAAGTTAATATTACACTTTTGTTTGTTCAAGCTCTATATAACTTAATCAGGATAGGTAGTTTAACTAATTGAAACCAGTTACAAACGCAACCAACAGTCTAAAATCCAAATGTAAAACTACGAGCCCTGGAGAACAAATGGTGGATTTATAGACGGCAGGAATCATGACTGTCAATTCTCTCTCCCCCACAGACTTCGGCATGACCAGAGACATCTACGAGACGGACTACTACAGGAAGGGAGGGAAGGGCCTGCTGCCGGTCAGGTGGATGGCTCCTGAGTCTCTGAAGGACGGGGTCTTCACCGCAAATTCAGACTGCTGGTCAGTCACACACCTAATTTAAGTTCACAACAACTAAGACACTCTTCCTCAGTATCACCTTATCTGTCACACACTGAGATGCTTACGAACAGACCAGAACCAGAGAAACGGTATTGTCCTGTGAACGCAGTGTGCTATAGGGCTGAAAGGTGCTGAAGGAACTAAAACGTTAAAGGTAAAAGAGGCAGAACAATAGCTAAAAGTTGAAAAACACTAGCCAAAAGAAGTAGAACACTAGAAGTGGCAAAATACTTACAGTAACTAAAAATATTGAAAAGGTAGTTAAAAGCTAAAAGTTGCAAGATGCTAAATAAAAGTAGCACAGGCTAGCTAAAATCAAAATAAACCATTAAAACGGCAGCCAAAAGTATCAAAACACTAGCTAAAAGTAACAAAACGCTAGCTAAAATAAAATCACAAAACACTATCCTAAAGTATCAAAACACTAGCCAAAAGTACCAAAAGTCTAGCTAAAATCAAAGTAAAATATCAACGCTAGCCAAAAGTATTAAAACACTAGCTAAAAATAACAAAAGGCTAGCTAAAATCAAAATAAAATATCAAAACACTAGCCAAAAGTACCAAAAGTCTAGCTAAAATCAAAATAAAATGTCAAAATCCATCCATCCATCCATCCATCCATCTTCCGCTTATCCGGGGTCGGGTCGCGGGGGTAGCAGCCTAAGTAGGGAGGCCCAGACTTCCCTCTCCCCAGCCACTTGGAGCAGTTCCTCCGGGGGAATCCCAAGGCGTTCCCAGGCCAGCCGAGAAACATGACAAAACAACAAAATGTCAAAATGCTAGCCAAAATTATCAAAAACACTAGCTAAAAATAACAAGGCTAGCTAAAATCAAAATAAAATATCAAAACACTAGCTAAAAGTAACAAAAGGCGAGCTAAAATTAAATCTCAAAACACTATTCTAAAGTATCCAAAACACTAGCCAAAAGTACCAAAAGTCTAGCTAAAATCAAAATAAAATAACGCTAGTCAAAAGTATCAAGACACTAGCTAAAAATAACAAAAGGCTATCTAAAATCTAAATAAAATATCAAAACGCTAGCCGATAGTATCAAAACTCTAGCTAAAAGTAAAAGTTATAAAAGGAAACTCCCGCAACATACGGAATGACCACTGGTCTGGGTCTGGGTTCCTTCTTTTCACCTGATGGTTGGCTGGAGTCCTGTTTGGGTTTCTTCTCTGCTTTCAGGAAGGCCCAGTTAGGATATCCACATTTCTCTAGAGCCTGTTTTGTGTGTGATTTCTCCTTCTGTCTGGCTCCTGAGTTAGTGGGGACGCTGTCTGCTCTGTGGTACAGAGTCCTGATGACTCCTAACTTGTGCTCCAAAGGGTGATGGGAGTCAAACTGCAAATACTGGTCTGTGTGGGTGGGTTTGCGGTACACCTCAGTTTGCAAATATCCTCTATCAGAAACTGAGACCTCACAGTCCAAGAAAGCCAACCTGCCATTTTTTACATCTCGTGTGAACTTGATATATTTATCCACAGAGTTGATGTGATCAGTGAAATGTTGGACTTCCTGAGATTTAATTTTAACCCAGGTGTCGTCAACATACCTGAACCAATGACTTGGTGGTCTCCCTGAAAAGGATGTCAAAGCTCTCTTTTCTACCTCCTCCATGTACAGGTTGGCAACAATAGGAGAAACTGGAGACCCCATAGCACACCCATGTTTCTGCCTATAATATTGCTCCCCATATGTGAAGTAGGTTGACTGCAGGCACAGTTTCAAGAGTTGACACAGTTGCTCTGTGGAAAGCGTGGTCCTGCTGCTCAGAGTGGTGTCTGATTTTAACCTTAAACAGACCACCTCTACTGCCTCATCAACAGGAATGCACGTAAAGAGTGATGTGACATCAAAAGAGACCATTGTTTCATCAGTCTCCATGATGACATCCCTCACCTTATCCACAAAGTCCATGGTGTTCTGTATGTGGTGTTCTGAGCTGCCAACTAAAGGGATGAGTACAGATGCCAGATATTTGGAAACATTGTAAGTGACCGAGTTAATCATGCTAACAATTGGTCTTAAAGGTACACCTTGTTTGTGGATTTTGGGTAAACCATACAGACTTGGCGTGGCCTCCCCTGGGTACAGTCTGTGGTACAGAATACTGTCAATAGCCTTGTCCTGCTTCAAAATTTTCAGGCAATCTATCAACTTCTTCTTGTAACCACTTCCTGGATCTCTTTTCAGCGGTTCATAAGTGGTTAAGTCACTAAGGAGTGACATAACTTTCTCATGATAGTCTTTCTGGTTCAAAATCACTGTGCACCTTCCTTTGTCTGCTGGGAGAATTATGATGTTTTTGTCCTTGCTAAGAGTGGTGAGTGCATCCCTCTCTTCTCTACTGATGTTGGAAGGTGGTGGTTTGGCATTACTGAGGCAGGTTGAGACTTTGATTCTGAGTTGTTCTGCTTCATATTCTTTAATTTTGTTGTTACGGATGGCTGACTCAGTGGCTGTGATCATCTCCACCAGAGGAATTCTACTTGGTGCAACTGCAAAGTTCAGTCCCCTGGCAAGAATCTCTGTCTCCAGTTGGGTGAGCTGTCCGTCAGATAAATTCTTCACCCACTTTTCTGTCTCCCTGGCATGTAACTGAGTGTTGTCTTACACTGAATGTGTTGTTATTGGAATTGTGATGTGTTGACGAGTTATTAGTAAGTTAAACTTGTTTTATTGTCGAGTCTTGGACTTGACATGATGTGCTAAGCGTGCCTGATCGGTACAGTCCATCACTTGCTGAAGTGTGGTCTGATCTAGGCACATTGTTAGTTTTTGTTTAATGTGCTCTTCTTTGGCCTTCAGCACCTCAGACTGAGGAAGTCTTTCGAACGAAAGACGAAACGTTTCTACTACTTTGTTTTGTTTTGTTTTGTTTGAATGTCCAGAGGACCAGACTTAGCTTTTTTAAATACCAAAAGTCTAGCTAAAATCTAAATAAAATATCAAATAATAGCCAAAAGTATCAAAACTCTAGCTAAAAGTAACAATAGGCTAGCTAAAATCAAAATTAAATATCGAAACGCTAGCCAAAGGTATCAAAACACTAGCTAAAAATGACAAAAGGCTAGCTAAAATCAAAATTAAAAATTAAAACGCAAGCCAAAAGTACCAAAACCCTAGCTAAAAGTAACAAGGGGCTAGCTTAAATCAAAATAAAATATCGAAACGCTAGCCAAAGGTATCAAAACACTAGCTAAAAATGACAAAAGGCTAGCTAAAATCAACATAAAAAATTAAAACGCTATCCTAAAGCATCAAAATACTAGCTAAAGTAACAAAAGGGTTGTTAACTAAAAGCTAATTAATAACTTAAAGCTTATTAAATGCTAATAGTATTTAAAGGCTTATTAAAAGCTTAATGTAACAAGATGCTAGTTAAAGGCTGGTTAATGGCTACATAAAAACAATACAGTATACTGTACTGGTATTAACAGCTAAAGGTAGCATAAGAAAACAAAAATACATGTATATCACATTTGCTGAAACAGATTTCAAAGAGAAAAATCATTTTGGAGAGGTCTGTGTTTTTCTGTGGAGAAAAAAAAATATTTGTAACTAAAGTTAATCTTTTGAAAAGTATAAATGTCCCAAAGAGCTAAAATCATATGACCCATGTCCTGAATGAGCTAAATGTTGTGATGTATAAATGGCTGAAAAAGCACAAAGAAAAACCAGGAAACAATAGTTTGGGCCCTGAATCAGGATCCAAACGTCAACATGTGAAACAATAACGGACCGGTCTAAGCAGGTTTCTTTGTTTATTGTCATTTATCAGGATCAAAGCTTCTCCTGCGCAGAGTATCCCTCTGTTTACAGACAGATTTACTCCGTCAGGTGTCTAATCGGCCTGTCCTCATTGTCACTGTTTACCAGGTCGTTTGGGGTGGTGCTGTGGGAGATCAGCACGCTGGCTGAGCAGCCGTACCAGGGCCTGTCCAACGAGCAGGTCCTCAAGTTCGTCATGGACGGAGGCATCCTGGACCGGCCTGACAACTGCGCCGACAGACTGTAAGTACAGGAGCAGGAAGTGAGACAAACCAAAGCTTTTTTGATTTTTGTTTTTGTTGTACTGTAAAACGATTTCACTCCATCTTCATCAAGATTCTGACAACTTTGAATTTTATTTCTGGCATTTTAATCTCGCCAAATATAAAAAAAAATTAATAACACAAGTTTGTTTTTGCCTTTATCCGATTGACAATGAATAGTGTTTTAAAAATAGTTAAACCCATAACAGAACAGCATTAAATTGATTTATAAACAAAGCAATTATCATGATGGAAGGACTGGCGGATATTACTTTAAAATGGAAGGAGAGGGCGTCAGGGTTGGATTAGTGAGGATTTATGGAGCAGGGTGATGAACTTGGTGTCGACTAAAAATACACCTCCGTCTCTTTCCATCTGATAAAGCAACATGTCATTCACTCTAGCTAAAGCCATAATTCCCATGTTTTTAACAGTGGCGGGTCGTGCCCGTCACAGCTGGACCTCCTCTAAATCAAACCCTTTCAGTCCCAGCTGCTGAGCAAACAGCTTCCAATTCAACTGAAACTCCAAATGTTCAGGTGTTGAGACCTTTTATAAACAAAGTCCAAAGTTTTATGGAGCGGTCATCTTGAAAAAGGCCACCAATATCAAATATCTGTTTCCATCTTCAGAGCAGGCAACAGCGGCAGTGCAGTTTTAGCTCCGCCTCCTCTAAATTAGCATCAGAGTCAGGTAGAAGTGGATACAACTTCAAATCTAGGTGGTTTGTCAGTCTGATCTTATGCTCTCATTCTGCTAAAATGTTATATTAACAAAAGTAATAATAGAAATGCCAGTTTTCTGTTTGTAGTAGTTGTGCAAACCAACCTCACAGTGAGGCGTAGGCCTTTCGCTATAAACAACAAATCAATTAATCGCATGATAAATGAAAATTATCTACCTCATTTTCGTTAATCGGCTTTGTCGTTTCTTCGTGTCTCTCTCTTTCTACTGAAGACACTGGATGACAAAAGGTTCAACTCTGGTGCTCTTCACTGACCACGCCCTTTCTCTTTTCTCTTTAAAATCCATTTTAACCATCCAAAATAACATTTTTGGATCATTAAAGCTAAGCTAACAGGCTGACCTCGGGGAAAAAAACTTGTTGAAGCTCAACAATTCACTGTTGAATCATGTGCCTTCGTGTAAAAGGTTGTTTTTCTCTGCAAAAAGAAGCTGAGAACTTGTTTACTGATTATTTATTAAAAGCTTTGTGTGAAAAATGTTATGCTAAAGAGCTCAAACCACACCGAGCATCTGCCATTTTGAGAACCAAAAATGAAGGAGACGACCAATGTCACGTCAAGGTGTCCCCTCCCATTTTTCTTAAAGAGACACGCTGCTCGCTCCCTCGCTATCCATCCTTTGGTTCAAACAGTCTTATACTGCCATCAGGTGGTCGCAAGAAGGTACTACGCCCAAAACAAATCAATATTTCTTCTTAAATTAGACGATAATGACTAATTATTACCAAATTTCAAACAATATTCTCGTTTATCGCAATAATTTCTGAGACAGTTAATCGCCCAGCAAAATTTGTCATCGTGACAGGCCTTTTGAGGCATTCAGACTGAAAACATTGAAACAAACTCATGATATGTTATCATATTATAGACAAGGAAGCATTAAATTATTTTAATTCATTTCTGAACATAATTAAAACAAAATTGTTCCGTTCAATACAAGATCAACTGGACTTTATTTGTTACAGAAGACGTTTCGACCTCTATCCAGAGGGCTTTATCAATTCTATGAACAGACTGTGTGTGTGTGGAGTTAAAACAGTCTTAGGAGTCACGCACCAACCTATGTAAATTGCAAGCTGAGGTAACACATACATGTAAATTGACAAATCACACCTTAACAGTAGGGGGTTTCCTTGAGGTCTCTGACAGAAGACACACAACTGTATGTAAATTGACAAATCACACCTCACAACCCAACAGCAGAGGCTTCTCAAAAAACTTTGCTAGTCTAATTCACAGACAAGACACCTCTGCTCCCATCCGGTGTAAAACGTCTGGGAATCAGCCCCAAAACTGAGTTATAAGTCTTGGAAAGTTGAAATCTCAGTCCTCCTCCTCTATTGAGCGAGGGCCGTTCTTTCTTGATATAAACAGCTTCCTTCACACCCCTCTCAAACCACCTGTGCTCTCGGTCCAAAATTTGCACATTCTGGTCCTCAAAGTGACCCTTGTCCGTGAGGTGGAGGTGAACAGCTGAGTTTTGTCCAGAGGAGGTGGCTCTCCTGTGTTGGGACATTCTTCTGTAAATCGGCTGTTTAGTTTTTCCAATGTAGAGGTCTGGACAGTCCTCGCTGCACTGGACTGCGTACACTACACCGCTCTGTTTGTGTGTGGGGGGTTTTGTCCTTAGGGTGGATTTAGGGTATTTTTTACTGTTTTTGAACCTGTGCTGAATGCGTTGAAGGCCCTGACGGTTTGCCAAGCCGTAGAAAAACAACACATTTCATTCTTTATATGTGATAATTGGATAATTTTATCATGGTTTGATGTTTAAATTAGTAATTCGTATGAAATGAAGGATTCTTAACTGTACAAGCTCACGTTAACGTTATGAAAGTAAAAAGTTGTACCTGAGATCTCACCCGTTACCTCCCGCAGGCACAACCTGATGCAGATGTGCTGGCAGTACAACCCCAAGATGCGCCCCAACTTCCAGGAGATCATCGAGATGCTGAAGGAGGACCTGCACCCCACCTTCCGCGAGGTCTCCTTCTTCTACAGCGAGGAGAACAAGCCCCCGGAGAGCGAGGACTTCGACCTGGACATGGAGAACATGGAGAGCATCCCCCTGGACCCCTCGTCGTACTCGCACAACGAGCAGTGCTCGGAGAGGGGCGAGCGCTCCTCCGTGGGGCTGAGGGGCAGCTACGAGGAGCACCACATCCCGTTCACGCACATGAACGGGGGCAAGACCAACGGACGGATACTGGCCCTGCCGCGCTCCAGCCCCTCCTAACAAACACAACACACCCAGCAACAGATTTTCTATTTTTGTTCTCGTTTTATAGAAATCAACACTTTTATCACTTTGTCCTCAGACGCCCCTCAATGCAAAACTCAGGACCTTATCTTTCTCTCCAGATGCCACAAACACACTACAGAAAGTCCACGCACAGCGGACGCCTCGAGACACTTTTTGTATTTAAGGACAAATCTCCTGCGTCTCTTACCGTTGATTGTACTTTATATACTGTAAATACCAATATATATATAAATCTATATATATATAGATTGCCAAGTTTGTGCTTGACTGGGTGGATATTGGATTCAACTGTGAAACAAACTCTTGATAAACAAGAAGGCTGCTACCCCCATCACCCCCCACCCCCTTGGAGCCCAGGTCTTGTCCGTTCCTCACCCCCCACAATGAAAAGTGCCCTTCGGTTGTCTGTGGCCTGCAGCAGTTGTCATGGAACAGTGTCTGAGTATTTGTACGCAACCGGATGACAAACTGTAAACAGACAACAAGACTTCCCCCTCTGCCGTACGGTGAAAGAGGATCCATCCTCGAACAAACTTTAATCCACTGGAGAAGCTGGTTGAAGTGGCTTACCTCCTCACACTCTGCAGTATTCCAAAATGGCACACAGGATAAACACTTTTTAATGGGTTCTGTTTTTTTAATTTATTTACCAGTTTCTTCTTTTCCTTTTTTTTTGTTTTGTTTCCCCCACATTTACAGCTGAAGGATATTGAAACTGTTTACAGAGATGTGTTGGCAGTTCGTCAGATTTACCAATAGCTGCTTTGTTGGTATATTTTAGTGGATATAGAAGTTAAGAAATATATATATAAATATTATATTGATGTTTTTGTACATAGTTGATGCATCGTCATTCTTGAGGTATCTTCAGTTAGATGTTTGTACATGTTAGTCTCTTGTTTTTTTTCCCCTAAACCAGAAAGAATATATTAAATAGCTTTTTTGGGGGACTCATGATCAACCATCAGCTCTTGGTCCTTTTACAGTTCGATGCCCGTGAGGAAGAGGAGGAGTGTTTGGCATCTTCAGCTTAAAGTGTCTGCCCATCATACCAAGATCAAATAAAGTAGTGCTGTAAATAATGCAGCGAGGTGCATTTGCGATAAGATTTGTCTTCATTACGTGCTTTTATTTTTTTAATTGTGTAAATATCAAACGGGGACCTTCAGTGGATGAACCACAAAAGGTTACGAAAGAATTTGTTTTTCTGCCTGTTTTCCCCAAATTAAAAGAATATTAACGTTTTGCTTCTATGTAAAGGAAAAGATGGTAGGTTTATCTTTTGTAATAAATAAAAAAAAGAAGCTGAATTATATTCATATTGCCTGCCACCTTTCATACCACGTTTTAAACTTTTGAGCAACTTGAGGTGGCAACTGGTGACTTGCTCAAACTTTCCAGAAAATATTTTCACACAGTGTCACGTGATGATGCGAGGGTTTTTTATAATCTGTTAGCGTTTAAAGTGTGTTTTCAGGACGAGCCTTGACTTTGACCGCACCAAGTTTTAGCTCAGTGTAGTCATGTCTGTTGTCTAAATTACTTGTAGCCATCTTGAATCAGGTCGTTAATGAGTTCAAGATGGACATCTACCTTTTTTTTTTTTTTTTTTGCCGTCACACCTTTTTGCAAGTCTTGCAACTTATAAACCAAAGCGACTAACATACTCCCCCGCCCACACACACACACACACACACATACTGTATTTATAACTCATTTTTTGGCTGAGATCTAACGATTTCATTCATTCTGACATGAAAAACATTAAACATTACCATGTGCAGCTGCTAGCGGGCCCTCCAGTAATATGGCAAGCCAAGTGACTCATTAATAGGTAAAAGTGGTTATTAATGAGACACTTGGCTTGCCATACATACAAAGCCACCTTTGTCTCGCTCTGGAACTCCTGGAGCAAACGTCAAAACAGCTGAATTTCGCCGCGTCGCCCAGGCGAAATGCGGCTGATTTGACCGTTAAAGTGCATTTATTAAGGATAAGTTAAACTGAGACACGTCTTTACTATAATGTCGAGTAAACTAATAATTGTTTTGAAGTGTTAATCTTGTTAAAGTCCTCCCGTGCTCACTCCTGTGGCGACTGGCCCACATTTCCGGGTTGTTAGTGGTGAGACGTAATATATGCGACTTGTTTGTTTTTTTTTCCACTTTATTAGACGCTTTTTGGATCAATGCGACTTATATGGCATAAAATACGGTAATCATTACTTTCTGAGAGTTTAATTGAACCTGCTCCACTGGTTAATGAGATATTTGTCTAATATTACAAACGTGGGCAAAAGCATTGTCACCTTTTAGCGGCGGGCGATAATGATTGACAGCTTCTCCTGTAAAAGTGGTTTTATCCTCCCGCAGGTTTTATTTGAGCACATCCCTCTTCGCACTGCTGAGTTTGGTAGAAAAACACCGTTTGCTTTGAAATTTCACTTTATTTTGCAGAACACCGTTCGTTGCCGAGGGCAACAACCACCGACACTCTGAAGCAGCAGGTATTTACTGACCCAGAACAACTCGGGTCGCAATAGTTCATCCTTTGTTCCCATCTGAATAAAAGCCCTTTACTGGAAAATATTGATTTAAATCAAATGTGTTGGTTAGGATTAAATAATCTGGCCGCAAATTCCAATGATAAAGGATAAAAGAAATGTGTTCAATCTAAAAAAGGTCAGTTATTTATTTATTAAAGCATCATTGCTGAGTATTTAGTTTAACAAGGAGGCGAAGACTGTTCTCAAGGTGAATGAATGAGGTTTAAATAAATAAATAAATGCAATAGCGCCACCTGCTGTATAGCTAATGAATAGCTCAAAGAATTGTTTCTTGTGTTGTTTAAACTATAAAATTGTGTGTGGTAAATTGACTCCAGCACTGTTCTCAGATTATTTTTAATCTGAGGTAGTAAAACATGTTAATCTGACAAAAATATACTGTGAAACATTTTAATTATCCCCTGCTGGAAAAAAAGGCTGCAAATCCAATTTTACAGATATCAAGCAAATAATTTGCTGTGGCAGTAGCTGAGAGTCATTCACAACAACACATCTGAGTGAGACTACACAGTTTGTTTTTTAAACCAGATGATAGTCACTGATGTGAATCACTGCTGTTGATGTGAAATTTAAAGAATGCTGCTGAACTGTCATTGTTTCACTGGACATTGCAAGAATAATCCAGGTTTTGCTCAAAAGTACAGGGACACTGAAATGTTGAGGTAATGGTGGGATTGAGGTTTGGAGTAAGTGAATAATCAAAGAAATATAAAGTCCAGATTAATCCCTCATTCCTTTACACTGACTTTTCACTCATTTTGTCCATTTTTCAGAGAATCTTGTTTGCTTGTTTAGTCACTTTAAGAACCATTCAGGGATTAAAAACTATTCCTAAACTCAAGACCTGAACCAGTGCGGTGCCTACGCGCAACAGACAAACTCCACAGCAGCTCCAGATTTAAAAGTCACCACAAAAGCCACTGATTAGTTCTATAAACACAATAACTGTGATTAGTTCTATAAACACAATAACTGAAGACGTCCTGTGACTCAGGTTGACACCCGAGCTCGTGGACCTGCATGGTCTGAAGTTGTCTACACAACGAAAAGCTGCTTTTATTATTCCAAAATACTGTTTATGTGTATAACTTATCCCAGCAGTACCTCCTAACTGTACGAGCAGTAAGAGCTGAATTGATCATAGTCAAAAAATAAATATGCATATACAGTAAGTATATGGAGTCAGACTGATGATAGTTTTACAAAAACTTGAAACAAGATGGGTTTTAATGCTGCATTCGTTTGCCCAGTTTGGTAGTCATGAACTTTTATTTTTGCTTCTTTTGAATGATTGGAGAAAGTGTCTATGTTTTATTTTATCTTTGCCTTTCTATTAAATAACAAAAAGAAGTTAATTACAAAAATTGCTTTGCAGTTTGTATTTGTTAGCGGCTACATTCCAGAATATTTTGGGGAAACCCAGCAGAAAGATGGATGACTCTTGCCTAAGGCAGCTCTCAGATGAACTGAGGAATGTTGCCTTCACGGCACCAAAAGATTCCCACAGTGGTAAATGTGTGAAGTATGGCAAGCCAATTTACCCTTTAAGTGTCATACAGAAATAATAACTATAATAGAATAGACCTTTATTGTCATTGCACCAAAGTACAAAAATATTTTGGGTTTGCCGCCCAGAGCGAAAGTATGTACAAGGATTCAAGGTTCTTTATCATTCCACCACCACATGTGGTACACGTGGTGGAACAAAATTGTGTACACAGGATCCCAGTTACAGCCAACAATAAAATGTAAAAGAAAAACGGTAATACGATCTAAGATATGAACTAAGAAAAATGTCAACTAAAAACACACTAAGCACACCATTACGTTGAACAGCAGCACGAACATGAGTCTGTTTGAGCAGATGAGCATGAATGAGCAGCACAGCAACATGATGTGATTCTTCACAGTGATTATCCTGGTTAGATATTTCAACAGCCTCGGGGTAGAAGCTGTTCCTCAGTCTAGTGGTTCTTCACTTAATGCTCCTCAACCTCCTTCCTGAGGGGAGTGGTTCAAAAAGTGTGTGTGCTGGGTGAGTAGGGTCCTTCATGATGCAGGTGACCCTCTTCCTGCATCTGGAGGTGTAGATGTCGGTGATGGTGGGAAGGCTGACTCCAACAGACTTCTGTGCAGCCTTCACCACTCTCTGCAGAGCTTTTCTTTCTGCAGCTGTGCAGTTTCCATGCCACACGTTGATGCTTGAGCACAGGATGCTCTCCACTACACACATTATACAGTACAGGTAGTCCTCGACTTACGACGGAGTTCCGTTCCTGTGCGGCGTTGTAAAGCAAATTTCGACGTAAGTCGTAACATATGTACATACTGAACCATATACAGTACTGTACGTACAGTACTGTATTTTACCAAGCACTTAGCCTATCCTAACACAGTACTCGACATAATTATTTTTAAAAAAAACATACATTTGGGAGCCATAATGAACGGAAAAAAAGAGTTATTTTCCTACTGGTACGTATGCTGGTGAAGCCGTTCCTCCGTCCCTCCTCCTTATTCTGTATTGCGTTTACGTCGTAAAACCGCCGTCCAGCTCGGTCCATCTGCCGTAAAACCGCCGTCAACCTCGGTGCAGAGCGTTTACAGTAAGGTCTGTTAGCATGTTAGCTCGTTGCTCCTCCAAGATCTGCAGCTGCCTGTACTTTTCCATTGCTTCGCGCTGGTTCTGCAGTCAACCTCGGTCCATACGTAACATCTCTGCCTCTGTATTCCTCCACCCGTGAAACCGGAAATTGCGTAACTCGGCTTTTCAAAGTAAAATTTTCAAAATAAATAATTTGTTTATTTTTTTATTTTATTTTTTAAATGAGAGATGCGTCGTAACCGCGAAACGTCATAACTCGAGACCGTCGTAAGTCGAGGACTACCTGTATACACACACACACACACACACACACATATATATATATATACAGTACAGTACAGTATATATAAAGCAATTTGACATCTAAAATATTCATTGTAGATATCTTCAATATACACCCATAAATCTATGGAATTTCAAACAGACCACTTCATTCTGACTAAAAATGCTAGGACAATTAGGAACTCAGATGTTGACATCTCAGTTAGAAAGAGGAATGTGGTTTCATTATATGTTTAAACTGCCTGCCACAACCACGCCATCCCAGACTGGAAGAGGTTCGCCCCGCCCTCTTTTTTTTTTTTTCTGCGTGCACTTGTTCTTCACGCTCATTATTTATTTTTCTGTTTAGTAGAAGCTGCTGAGAGATGTAATGACCTTTTATTATCTTTGGCTGGAAGTAAACAAAGTTAATTACTGCTTGTCGATTCGTCCTGTTGCATTTTATTATATCTCCGGGTAAGTAAATCTCTCTCATTTGATTTGAAGAAAATAAAGTTTTGAAATGTTACGAGCAGTTAACGCAGATGACGATGGTAACTCCGGCTAGCATAAAACATTTGAAACGTCGCTTTAATGTGTTAGGTTTCATGAAATTTATTTTTTGTTGAAATTGTTGTGGGAAATAGTAAGTTGAGCCATTTTTGAGTTTCGTGATACACGAGTTGTAAAGCATTGATTTGTGTGCTGTAAAACCGTTTTGAGTTTAGTTAAACAGCAGTTGGGCTAAAAAGTTAGCTAGCATTAAAGCTTGATTTATACTTGACGCGTCGCGCCGTGCGCGAGGGGCGCGCGCCAGAAGTGACGCAATATCGCAGTCCCCGCCCCCTGCGCGTTGGCCCCGCGCGACGTCTTGGCGCGTGTCGCGCACCTCCGAAATTTTGAAACTCCGCAAGCCTAGTGCGCGCGGCGCCGCGCGCCACACCGTTGACTTTTGCCGTTGACGCCATGGACTGGGCTTTCAAAGAACAGCACTTTGCCATGCTCCGCCGTGCATCAACTATAAACAACGTGGCGAAACTATGAACGCAGCGCCGCGCGCCACGCTCTGCGCGCGCACGGCGCGCGCTCCAGCTTGCGGACCAAAGCGCGACTATAACTCAGCCTTAAAGCCTCGGATATAGTCGCGCTTTGGTCCGCAAGCTGGAGCGCGCGTGCTGCGCGCGCACTGTGCATGCGTTTATAGTGTGGCACGGCAGCGCATGGCAAAGTGCTGTTCTTTTACTGACCAGCAGGTGGCAGTACCCTCTAAAACCTGTGCATATGTTGCAAGAAAGGGTGTAGAAGAAGAAATCTACCGTAGAAGAAGAACTGTTTGAAATCACACAACAAAAACAAATGGCTTTCCGCTCGCTCGGGGAATTTAAAACATTTGAATCACATAAAAAACATTCCTCCATGCGTCGCGACGCCGTTTCCACGACCACAGCGGCGCAGACAGTTGCAGATTCTGGCGTGAAGGCTGTCGGGGAGGTCCCTACCCGACCTGTCAATCAATTCGGCGCGCGCGCTAGGCTTGCGGAGCTTCAAAATTTGGGAGGTTTTATTTTTTTTATATATATATTTTTTTTAAAATGAGAGCTGCGTCGTAACCGCAAAACGTCATAACTCGAGACCGTCGTAAGTCGAGGACTACCTGTATACACACACACACACACACACACACATATATATATATATACAGTACAGTACAGTATATATAAAGCAATTTGACATCTAAAATATTCATTGTAGATATCTTCAATATACACCCATAAATCTATGGAATTTCAAACAGACCACTTCATTCTGACTAAAAATGCTAGGACAATTAGGAACTCAGATGTTGACATCTCAGTTAGAAAGAGGAATGTGGTTTCATTATATGTTTAAACTGCCTGCCACAACCACGCCATCCCAGACTGGAAGAGGTTCGCCCCGCCCTCTTTTTTTTTTTTTCTGCGTGCACTTGTTCTTCACGCTCATTATTTATTTTTCTGTTTAGTAGAAGCTGCTGAGAGATGTAATGACCTTTTATTATCTTTGGCTGGAAGTAAACAAAGTTAATTACTGCTTGTCGATTCGTCATTTCGTCCTGTTGCATTTTATTATATCTCCGGGTAAGTAAATCTCTCTCATTTGATTTGAAGAAAATAAAGTTTTGAAATGTTACGAGCAGTTAACGCAGATGACGATGGTAACTCCGGCTAGCATAAAACATTTGAAACGTCGCTTTAATGTGTTAGGTTTCATGAAATTTATTTTTTGTTGAAATTGTTGTGGGAAATAGTAAGTTGAGCTATTTTTGAGTTTCGTGATACACGAGTTGTAAAGCATTGAGTTGTGTGCTGTAAAACCGTTTGAGCTCAGTAAAACAGCAGTTGGGCTAAAAAGTTAGCTAAAAGTCACCTGCAGCCACTCCCGTTCCCAAGCGCGTGCTCCA